>JABFIG010000237.1:0-29168 GCA_017139545.1 Ambrosiella cleistominuta | reverse complement strand
GCGGGGGACCACATGGTGTCGTGGGGGGGGAGGAGGGCGGGCTTTTGCTCGTTGGGTTCGGGGTATGAAAGGTGGTGGTGGGTGGGGGCAGGACCAGTGGAGACGGAGCACATGGCTTCCGGCTTAGGGTAGTGGCACACATTGCTTCCCTAGAGGCAGAGAATGAGAGAAAGAAAGAGTCAGCGGGGTTGGAACACTGGAAATAGAAGAGTGATGGAGAAAAACTTACGTCCATGTAGGTCACGGTGGGGTTCACTATCTGCTGAGGATACCACTGGTCGTCCATGGCGCGAGCAGTGTTTAAGCGTACGTGTGCGTACTGAGCGTGCTGAGCAGCCGACGGCGACGGAGATGACGATGAAGAGGATGAGGAGGAGCTTTGAGTGTCGATGGTGAACTTGGGGATGGTAGTGGAAGTAGAAGTAGGCTTCGAGGAGGGAAGCACAAACTCGTCGCGGATGGGGTGGTAGTAGATGCTCTTGCCGTCTTGTTCGACAGTGAGGATTTGATGGTGAGAGTTAGAGGAGGGAGGAGAAACGGTGGGACAGGAAGCTTCCATTGTGGGGGTGGGTGGGTTTGCTGGACCGTTTGATAGTGGCGAGCTGTGGGAGTTTTATAGTGAGAAATGGAAATCAAGAGGAAAAAGGAAGATATTGACAAGTGTGTAGAGCTATGTTGTATGGGAGTGTGAGTGTGAGTGTTTGTTCGGTGGCTGCTGCTATGAGGCAGTCTCGGTGGCTCTCATGCAAAAAGAATACAAAGTGAGACCTGCGTGCCAAGTAGACAAATTAAACGATAAAAAGGCAACAAAGGCACTTGCACGAATAGTCAATATTTTAAGTTAGTATTTTAACGTATAGATGACGTTGGAGTTGTTGACATGCACCGCGGCATGGACGGGAGGCTGCGGTGTTTGACGATATAACAAGGCTTGGGAGACAAGCGGGAAGAGGGAGTGGAAAGAGGGCGAGAGATGATGATGCGGCAGGAAGCCGAAACTTCTGCAAGGCAGGTGGTGTCATGACAAAAGGAGTAGAGGCATGTGTCTGTCATTGGAACTTACAGTGAGTAAAAGAGGAAGAAGCTTTTAAGGGCCAAGGATACCGAGAGATAAAGAGTAAAATATCAACAAGTGGCAATACAAAAACAGGTTTGTCATGAATAGAGAGGGAAAACAAAAAACAAAAAGTGGTGATGTTACAGGAGCAGCCGTTGAAATGTAATTAAGGTGAAGGAATACAATATGTATGGACGTCCGTATTGGTCCAGTGATGATTAAGACGAAATATGTCAACACTTGGGACGAAAGAGAAATTTTCAAAGTAAAAAAAGTAAAAAAAAAGGAATGAAGCCAAGTTCAGAAGCAGTCACCGGACAAGAGATTGGAGATGAGATGGGAAGAAAGCTTTGTGCAACAACGGCCGGAACGCTTGTGATGAAGTTGGGATATCGAGATGATTATGAGGAGAAGGGTGATGATAAAAGAGAAATAGTCGATTGAAGATAGACGGGAAACGGCCCGGATAATATACTTGTTGGTCCCAGAAGCAACGGCCGTTTTCTTGTCAAGGTTTACTTGTTCTTGGGTCCCGGGAAAGAGTATCTCTGGCACTCCTTACTCAATAGTTGTCAATCTTGGAACTCGTTTTCAGTCACCGGGTCCTTATTTCTTTTTTTTTGCATTTTCCTCTTCTCTGTTGGGTCTATATGAGTGTCTCCGTTTGGCCTACATTTTGTTAATCTTGAAAGAATGATGTTTTCCCTTGAGCTATGTGTGGACCGGCCAGTAGTGAATTCCGGGGTGACTATTGTCTACGACGACGTTGGGCCAAAGAGCACACTTGTGAATAAACAACAAGCAAGCAACGCGGGGAACTATTGTACGATAATGTTTAAAGGCACCCCTCTTTTTCTCTCTTCTAATTTTGGCTCTATCTTGTACATCAAGTGTTTGGTCGTTTGTATATATCTAGAAAAGTCCGATGCCGATATCATCGGTCGTTGTTACACACCCCCCGGCGAGCCATAACTATCGACTTACACCCCCTTCTCACGCCCCTTCAATCAGAATGGGCACTTATGTACATATGTACATGCAACATGTACTCTGCAGCATGTGAATATGCACCCCTTCAATTAGAAGGGCTATTATACTATACTATTCTCTTGCCACTGAAGCCCCTTGGTATTATCTTCCAGTACGTCAAGCTCTCGTCGCCGCTTATCACACAGAACATGCCCACTTTCTCACTCTTTCTCTGTCTGCATCATCTATCGATATTCTCGTGAACAAGCACTCCTCCGTAAATCCCGTCTTTGCTTTCAACCTCCCAAGCCTGGTCAACCCGGCGCATAACAACCTTGCACAATACTGCATATAGATCCCCACACAATACCAGCTCTCTGAATATCACATTTCAACGATTGCACAATATTGTTCCTCAAAGTCCTATGCCTTGTCGCTCATGCAGCTTATGCTCCCGGGGGGGGGGGGGGGTCCTCCACCGTCCGTCCCGAGTGGCAATATACATAAGTAATGATTGAATGAGCATATGTGTGTTGATATCAAGTTGCTCGGCTAACTTGCACAAACAGGATTTCATATCACATAATGTACATAGGTGGCTGGCAATTAGTTGGTCAGTCAGTCAAGCGTAAATTATTCTTCCTTGATGCTTGCTTGCTTTCTTTACCTGTAAGAGACGTGTAACTTTTTTTTTTGCGTCACTGACAGTGAGTTTCCGTCGTCGCCACCTGCGGCTATCCGTATAAAAAAGTTAAAAGTCTAACCAGTCAAATCAGCCAGGTCTCGTGCCGGCGTTGCACCAAAAACTAACATCACATCATCGACAAGGCACTAAGTAACGGCAACTAGCATATATGCAAGCTAGCCTAGCCTCTCAAGCTAAAACTGCGGATATATATAAATATGTATATAGGCATATACATACATATAGATGTATACACTATATGGTGTCTTTCATGGATGTATATAGAGAAGATATGAATATATGTGGAGGCTGGCTGTTTGGCTGTCAACGTAATGGACAGCGTCCAAAGTGGCTACATGTTTGTGTCGTCTTGTCTGTGCAGCAAGCCATGAACTCTTATGCCCGTAGTTTTTGTCGTTTTTTTATTACTAGTAACATTAAGCAATGTGTCACCAAACACATGCTATATATGCATCTACTTAAACTTTCGAGTAACACTAAAGGGATCTCGACATTTGACACAACTCGCATAAGTACATTTAAAATTCATATCTTGACTTTACACATACACCAACAACATTAATGAAAGCTTGCTGCTGCTAAAACTTAAAATCCACTGGGCCGCAGTGTTGCAATGTTACAGTGCAGCGGCCACTTGGTTTGTAGCGGGTAGATTCAAAGTAACAGTAACACTCAATCTTCACCCAATCTTGGTACTCTCGAAGATCAAGATCTCTACCGTATTCCATGATTCAGGGGTTCTGACTTGGGAAGTGACCCAAAGTTAGCTTCGTCCGAAGTCGCTAACAACAACCACAGTGACAACCACACACACAACCGTAATTTTTTGAAGACGAAGACGGGACGTGCCTTTTTCTTGGAGTATGGTTTTATTTTATTGATTTTTATAAATTTATTGTTTACTCCTGTGACTGATCCTATGGAAAAGGCTTGGACAGGTAGATTTTCATACGTGCGTACATTACGTATCAGTATAGTATAAGACGATCAAGTCCTTTTTGGACACCACGTCTTCGACTGTTTCCTTATTTCCATAAAATTAATACGCGTATCCTCCCAAAAAGAAAGTACGCTCCAGATGTATTCTTACCAACATAGATACCTATATATTTCACCCATATGCAAAACGCTGTAAAACAAGGTCCCAGAATCACACCGTAACGCGGCGCTAGCTGGTCCTCGCTAGATAGATGATCTTTCGCCCCAAAAAGAGAATCAAGACTTCGCCTCTGCCCTTCGAGTCTAGCAAAGTATCTACTAGCCTTTTACTCAGGGACAGAGCTCGTAAGATCTTCAGACAGAGACATCACCGGTACTTGTATACAAAGAGGTTGGTTAAAAAAAGAAAAAATTACATACCCGAAGATGATCTCTACAAATATCCAGTCACACCATACATACAGCGGCCTGACCCTCAACTCAATCTTACATTACCAATTCCCGGATCTGCACAAGGTATTCGCTTGTAAACATGCATGCATCATATCTGCACATAAACTTCACCCATGAGCAAACCTGCAGACCCTATCACTCAAATAAAAACATTATACTGAAGCTCATAGCATCACTTTCTCAGAATACACATTAAGGCCTACACAAGAGGGCAGGCCAGTAGCTTCCCTCCGTCATCCCTACTATAATCCACAATTTTTCCAAAATTGCTGTAAACGCTTCTTGTCAACAATAAAAAAAGCTTACATATCTTAATCCCATGACATCGTTGGTGCTCGCTGTTTATCTGCCTGTGTTCGTTCACCATAGTGATTTTATTGTGTTCCTTGATAAACAATACCGGATTGCTCTCTTGTTTCCTAGGGAAAGGGGAGAACCCGGCCGATTTAAGGTAACCACCGACAATGGATTATACAACGCGAGCTTTTGTCTAACAAGTCACCCGGTCTCATGGGACAACTGAAGAATGTTGCCCAACGGAGACACACGAGTAGGATCAAGTCCGATGTTCAGGATAATGTAAACTAGATAGACAATGACTCGATCTGGCAATAGGCTATAAAACAAACAACATCACCTAGACTAGTAGTCAGTTAGCTCCAGGTGTAATATCCATCTTCACTCCTATCTTCATATGACTGCCAATCATATAAATCATCTGTAGTCAAGTGGAGCCCACAAGTAAGGTATGTTGATAAACATATCCATTGGCACGGCAGATGCTCATTTGTCTCCCAAGACAGAAATCCTCAGTCTTTTTGTTATCCACACTTGGGATCAAAAAAAAAACCTACAATCGACCGTTTCGTCGGGTAGCCATTCGACTAGACCATCAGGACTCGCTAGAACTTTTTTTTTCTTCCTTTACTTCTTTTTATCGTCAAAAAGGTACTCTTCTATCCGACCATGAGGACGCCGACGACAATCCAAGGATAATTCAAGCCAAGTCACCCCACCCCAGCCTAAGTTCCTGCTCTCGCCCTGTCCCTGACTGGTAAAAAAAAATGGCTGACGGAAATTTGCTTCTTGACGTCTTGTGTGCATCGTCAGGTCGTCGGGCCCGTCACCCTTTTACTCGTTTAGTGATGGCGTTATGTACCTTTCCTGTGATAATGGGGATCCACTTTGAGACTCACTAGCCAATAAAAAGTTGTGATGGCTGGGTCAGCGGTGTGACAATAGTCCGATCTGATGACTAAAGGACAAATACATAAGTGAATGTCTGTATCTGTCATAGGAATTTACATACAGACAAGCCAGCCTTTGGTAATCTTGAAACAAGAGCAAGACGCATGAGGCGGGAGACTAACTATACTTACATCTAGGTCTTCTTCTCAAGCGACGGATAATAACTAGTGCTTCTAGGCGGTACACTATCTTTCTCCCTTCACCTCAGATGATTGCCATCAAGGCCCAGTATGCATGTGTAACTTAGGAGGACTCCTCATCAAACAAAGTCAATGTCGATATCCATAATCATTGCCATCAGATGAAAGATCGCTCTCCTTACCCCCTCTTCCGAAAAGAGGGCCCATTCGTTTGCCTTAATGTAGACTCAAAATTTGTCTACAGATACGAAATCAATAAGTTGGCATGGGCGTCGTTTACCTCTCGCCGCAGCTTTACCGTTCGTCGTTTGCCACTATGGTGTGGCCAGGATGACTCTTGACGCATCACCAAATACATCATGCCCTTTCAGCTTCTGTAATGACTAGATAACTATGAAGTGAGAAAGGGAGGGGGGGCGTGAGGGGGAAGGTGTTAGTTCCCAACATGAGCATTACAGACACTCCCCTCTCCTGTCGGCATATACACCGAAGACGTGCTATGTAAGTATTTGTAAAAACCTTTCACCTACCTGCATGTGTCTAGAGCCATGCCTAGAGTGTGGTCACTGCAGCCACGTCACCATCATACATTGACTTCTTTGGGGAAATCAAACCAACGCTTCACAGGGACCGCATGAGCTTTGCATAGCGCTAGCCGCTTTGTGGGGACCATATCGCCTATCCCACCAGGATATAGGTATTTGTATAATTCTATATCACCAAGAGAAGACTGGGTAATATTACAATGCCTTGCCCCATCTTGTCCTGTTGGGTCTGCTGATCACTTGATCATACACAGTGATTTCACTCAATGTTTTCGGTTGATTAGTTGATGATCTCACTCAGGAAGGGTGTCCATTTCCACTGCATCTCTGGACACAGCCTACCTATAGTCTTTGTTCTCGTCCGTAGGTCAACCGGCAAACGGCAATCTTGGAAACCTTAGTGGTACCGTTGCGGGTAATCTCTCAACTTTTCTTCATTATTTTCCTTCTTCGGTCTTGAAGACAAATAACTTTAGTCACATATATGCATACTAGATACGCAAAACAAAGGGGTATCCGGATCGTCGACCTGGAAGCTGAGATATGGAACTGAGTAACATATCTCCTTCGTTTCTGTTCACTGTACTGGTAACCACCATGGCAGAATTGGCCAGTATCATCAGCAGCAGCTCAGTAAAACTAGTTGTCATGCCTAGCAATCCCGTAGTCATCTGTAGTCTCACGATGTCTCACATCTTCGTGCTTGCATTTGATCATGCTGTCTAGGGCCTCACTGCAAGTTTCAGCCTGCCGAAAAGGTTACAGGTGAAGTCAACGGCTCTCTGCACTCAGCTCACAGATGGGAGGAGCGTGAACCTGTAGACGGGAGTCTAAGTTTGGTAGATATGGGTGGATGCATACACATTTTACAGCGGTGAGTACCCGCTGCAGTGTAGCTTACTTTCCATGTACGCCATTCTGCAAGTAGCCGAGGCATAAGAAAGTGTCCATCCATCATGAGTACCCAAATGGGTTCAATCATTGATAGAGAGAGCTCATACGTGGCTCTGCAGCTTCTCGTTTGTCGACATTGGTGTATTCTTTGCAGTACTAACCGGAGACCCCAGTGGTTGCATGTCAATCTCAGTTGCGAAGTTGTAATGGTGGATATCAAACAGCCTATGAGATGTGCGTCGTCCACCTATTTTGTCATACTGCGAAGGCGACATTGTAATATGTATTGGACGAACGCTGGACACGAATTTTGAGTGGCTCTATAATAAGTTAGTATTATAGCTCGATTATGTTTGATAGATTTGACAAATCTCTATGTCAGATTTGCTGAAATGAAAGGATGAACAAAAATAGGATAGTTTAAGTTGAGCTTATCACCCGATGAGTCGATCAATTGATATCAGTGCAACCTTGGTGATGATAATTACGTTCGTGCTATTTCCCAACCCTTAATTTTTTTCTTTTCTGGATTTTTTTCTTATTGGATAGATATTATTGAAGGGAAATCGTTATGTCTTTTCTCGAGATTTATGATTTTTACTATAATCGACTTACACAAATGTTAGGGTTGGTACTTTTGACAGGAATATGAGGGTAATCGATAAGTAATATGCAAACCTTGAGCGTAACATATTTTTGCTGTGTTAGTTATGTTATTTGAAAAAGTAACTCAGAAAGTGGTTACGACCTCATATACTTTTGTCTACTTGTAGTACATATCACTCTTGTATGACCTGTCACCATAATGCGGGATGGTCCGCAATGCATTTTTCATCTAATGCTAAAGTCCAGGATCTGAAGATTGCTTTGTAGGCTTCATTTCTGTTGCAATTTGAGAAGCTATGGTTGTAATTTAGCCATAATAGTAAGCATTTCAGACAGGATATCTGAAAGACCCCTGTATATACACGTGACATACCCCACAAATACTGTCCACAATCCCATATTTTCAAAAATTTCAAGCCCCACTCTCAATTGGGATTTAGTCTATTGAAATCAATTTTTGGCCAGCTAATTTGTCTAAGGTTTGTTTCTCATCTCGTCAACCCATCGCCAGCATCAACCAAAATGTCCGCCATCAACAAAATCGCCCCCAACTCTCCCTCGCACGCCAAGCCCTCCGAGCTGGAAATCAGCATTGCTCAGGCTCTGTTCGATCTGGAGAACAACACTGCCGACCTGAAGGCCGCCCTTCGTCCTCTGCAGTTCACCTCCGCCCGCGAGGTATGCTATAATCACCTAATCTGATTTTTTTTTCATGTGTGCATGTAACAAAGATCGCGACATCGCGCTCCGAATCCAAACGTCAATTGACCATCGCCTTTTCATGTGAGAGAGTTATCCTGCAAGAGTCGCTACTCAAAAAAGCGCCGGCGTCTGGAATCGTACCTGCAAATTTTGGGTGACATCGGCCACTCGCCGGTGACATAATCGAATCGAGCATAATACGAACTGACGATAACAAACTGAGTGCTTCGGGGGAGTAAGAGAAGGATTTGAGATTTGGGAGCACCAGAAGGTGTCTAGTTGAGTCTTGCGCTCTCGTGGGATATACAGACTCAAAGTTTTGGCGATGACGATTTGCGGCTTTACTTTTCAGTCGGTTTAGCGGAATCGGACGGGAAGCGGTCCATGGTTTTCACCAGGAGCTCGCATGCTGACTTTCGGATCTTGTAATAGATCGAGGTTGGCAACGGCAGAAAGGCTATTGTCATCTTTGTCCCCGTCCCTTCCCTGCAAGGCTTCCACCGTGTCCAACAGCGGTAAGTAACTAATGGTACCCGATGACTGTTTCCCCTCGACCATATCCTAACTTTCCCTTTAGCCTGACCCGTGAGCTTGAGAAGAAGTTTTCCGACCGCCAGGTTATCATCCTGGCCTCTCGCCGCATTCTTCCCCGCCCCAAGCGCTCCAGCCGCTCTCGCAACACCCAGACTCAGAAACGTCCCCGTTCCCGCACTCTGACTGCTGTCCATGATGCTATTCTGACTGACCTCGTCTACCCCGTCGAGATCGTCGGTAAGCGTCTCCGCACTAAGGAGGACGGTTCCAAGATCCTCAAGGTCATCCTCCATGAGAAGGAGCGTGGTGGTGTTGACTACCGCCTGGACACCTACTCCGAGGTCTACCGCAAGCTTACCGGCCGCGGTGTCGTCTTCGAGTTTCCCCAGGTTTCCGCTGAGTACTAAGCGTCAAAAGACATTGGTATTCTAAAATAAAAAAAGATTTCACTAAAATTGTTTTTTTTATCGGGAATGATAATACGTCGTTTTCCAAGGGCAATGTTTCGGACTGGTCAGGAACATTCAATGGCCTGATGCATTACGGTTGGTCATATTAAAAAATGCGAATGGCGTATCAGTAGCTTGTTTGTCAAAAAGAATCAATGCGAGAATCAACTAATAACAGTGATTCTTTCCTTTTTCAATACTTGGAAGTTTTGGGGACGGCGTTAATATACGATCATCAATGGAACGGTTCTTCATGAAGTTTGATCCCATAGTCGTTAAAGTTTGTGTGACATATTGATCATGTTGTTCCGTTACTCAACTAGTGACCTGTGTGCTTGTGACGTTGTACCGAGACAAGAGTGTTCCAAATGTGTATGTATGTTCGTGTAACTCATCGAAATGTTGTGGGTATTATCTAAGATATCTATCATAAATCGTCATGTACTTTTTGTCCCTGCTTACTGCGGCCGTTCCCGCTCTCTGCTACTCCCATCGCCAATCTTCCCAACTCCCAACACTGTCCAGTACGCCAACTCCTTTTTTTCCTTAGCCCCTTTGTCTTTATTAGAGACATCCTGGACCTCAGCTTCCCACTCCACCCTCACGAACAAAGGAATCTCTACAATGTCCTCATCCTCCTTCAACGGCCCATCGTCAACGTCTTCACCTTGACCCTTGGCCCATTGCAGGACTTTTAGGTCAAGTGATGAGGGGACAACTTCCAAGACGATACTGGTCCAGTTTTCACTCTTATCCCAAATCTTGCCTGCCTCGGCTTGAAGATTCTCATCGGGCCTGAATGTCCGGCGCTTCTCGGTGTTGAGGGCATCATCCCACACGTCAATGTTGGGCCCCACGGTGAACTGAGGGCACAAAAGAGTCACCTTTGACGGGAACCGGCCCGTCGTCGTGGAAGTCGTAGCCAACGTCACTTTGATTGGTTCATAGATGGGGTTCTTGAAGGTGAGGATGAATTGTGTTGGCTTTTGGGCTTCCAGGATAGGCAAGCTCGGGATAACGGGTAGTGCTCTGGATGGTGGCGGGGGTCCTTCGTTCATGAGTTTGATGGTTATGGCTGGAATATAGTTGGAGGCCTTAAGACGCATGCGATAGCGCGTGTTAAGTACTTTAGCTTCCGGTCTAGTGAGGATATGTCTGCAAGTCGGGCATCTTTTGCTACGCTTGGTACGCAGTAACGTAGGGACAGGACGAAGCTCGTCCATAAAGCGGCATTCATGAACCTGCGCTGAGTTCTGCTGGAGCGATACGGTGTCCTCGAATCGCGACGCATGGAGCTTCTTGAGCTGAGTACTTTCATCAAGCTGCACAAGCTTGAGGCCCTCGGAGGTGTTAGATGCCTCACCCATGGGCACTTTCTTGGCTTGGTTTCTCTTGCTGCCGATACTGCCGCCGGTATATAAGCTCATGATGCGACCAAGTGAGCCCGGAGAACTCAATCCTAAGTCGCCGATGGCGGTGGAACTAAAACCTGAAGACACATCTGACGACATCTGGCCTTGGTAAAAGGCTTTAAGATTTGAGAACTGAATCTCTGGGTCGACTGCGGAGTCAGGAAGCGTGGCTTCACCGGAAGCATCTTTGCGACGTTCCTTCAACTCGCGCGATGTAAGTTTTGGCGCACCGCCGTTTTTTATCTTGGCTAATTGACCGTAAACACCGTTGGACTTTTCAAATTCAATTCCAATTTCTGTAGATGACCACAGGCAGTATGTGCAGTTTAGGGCGTAGGGACCTCCGGTGATGGTGGGAGGTGCACTTTCAGGGGGAGGGGTCGTCGGTACCCGGTCGAGAGGTGTCACTACGAGTATGCCGATACAAACAGGACATTGGAAACAACTTCGAGTGCATCTACAATCACAGGTTAGCCTCCACTCTACGAAATGCATCTTAGATATCATCTGCATGTAACATCGGCGGTCCAGCACAGCTCAAGACCAAGCTCACGTACCGGTTCCCTTCACTCTTAATATTACTGCTAGGCACCTCAAAGATACAATTGGGACAATAGTATGTCACAATTTCGTCCGTGATACACTGCGGGCACCGAATATCTCGACAATCCTCGCAATACAACAGATATTCTAGCGGATACAGGCTGAAGTTCGACCTCGGTGCTCGGGGATCAAACGCCATATCGTCGGTCCCACCGTCAATCTCATTTTCAGTTTCCGCGGCGGCCTGCCCGTCAGAGTTGCCCAAGGTTGTCGAGGCGTTCGAGCAGGGACATTGAATATATGTATAAGGCCCGATAGAAGCCATAGTGGTGGTTGAGAGGGGCTCAGGGCTGGCGGTTTGCAGTTGATTTAGTGTTGACATACAGCAGTCTTCCTTTGGTTGAAGTGGAATGTGAGGTTTGAGAACTTCATGACATATACGTAGGGGACAGCTGCTGACGGCTGTAAAACATACAACAGTTACAGGGCTGTTAGTGAAAGTGGGGCCATGGGCGTACAAGCCTGAGATACCCTCATCATTACACGTTAGGGTCTCGGACTTCACCACGTAACTTATCTACGTCACATCCAAATCTTGAAAATGTTGCTTGCGCAGACGGTTGCTGACTTGAGCAGTCTCAAAGCTGCTGTATGTATTTAAAGCTACTTTTGTATTATCTATGTTAGGAGTCTAAATTTGTAAAACATGTTGTTAACCCAGACACTCTTCAGGATCCTTCAGCAGCTACTGCTCTGGTGAACACCCATAAGACCATTGGTCCCACTCGAACCCGCATATCTGCCAGCCCGGCTCCCCAGACTGTAGGTGACTTGTTTAAGCAGACCAAGATTCAGCACCTAGTGCTGGTTATGAGACAGAGATTAATGGAACAATAGGAAGAAGAAGCCAACCGGGCTGCCACTCTGAAGGCGTTGTATGATTTACGTACCAAGCTCAGTCATCAAGATAACACCGCTCTGATCAAGGCTCGGGAACGTATCAACAATTTGGCAGCCAAGCGTGTGAGCAATGATCGGTAATGGGGGAGTATAATCCCATGATCATAGCTGAACATGTGGATTTGAGAAAAGTCACCTTGTTATCATGATGCTATTTTAGGGCAAGAACAGCCATCCGGTGCCGTAATATCAAATGGAGCAGACTGAAAAATGGGGCGGATGAGACATGTAGCATAATAATATGAGGAATAGTTTCGGTCGCATGTAATATTGATTGGAGTTGTATATGCTTGCCGAGAATCTACAAAGTTACGAATTTCAATAATGTTTATGAAATCGTTATTTCCAGTCTGAGACTGAAGCGGCCTCTGAACATTTCATCATAGAGATCCTCGTAGCATCCTCAGTATACCTGATTCAACCCTTTTTTCTGGTGTGTCCTGACATGATATGGTTAAGCCTTCAAATAGGCCCTCGCGAATACAAAGGTTGAACGTAGCGTACTAGTCCGTTGTTTCTATCACCTGCAGGTAGTCTATACTCTTGTATTAGTTACTAATGTCCTAGTCTCCGATATGCAAAAGGAGAAAAATGGAGGGGAGCGTAGCTACACCGCCGCCAGTTAGCGCCGTAATATCCTGCGAGACAGCATGCATGTTCAGGCGGCCGGTATCTACTATCAGTTTCGGTAGATGGCGCTAATTCCAATAACATATATAATAATAAATACAAACCACATGCATAACTCCCATCTAATATATCCTGTCAGCCTAGCTCTATATACACACATGTTGTAACCAGAATTAGAAACATCTTCCTTGTGTTCCCGTCTCTGATAAATAAGAAGAGCAATGAAAAGATACTACTTTGTTCACACAGCATATCTCAAGTTCGATTTAGAGGACTTCCAAGTTGTGCCTAGCCCGCTGCATGCCGCCATCACAAGTCACAATTAATCTTTCACCACTCTGTCGACGGTGTCGTTATTGAAGGAAACAAGCTTCAGGCCCTAAATTCGCCTCATCTTTGACCGGTGATCTTATTAGGAACGGTAATCCTCTCAATTCCGGCAGAGTAATGTTACACGTGGATAAGCATCGTGTATATTCATCATTCGTTTAGCTTTTAGGCTTCACGGTCCACAAGTTGATGTCAAATGTCGAGCGGATCGTTCGTAGATTAATATGATGCTGGATATTCCAAAACTGCGTAGGATGCCTCAGGATCCGGCCGATAGATATCTTGTGCTAAAGTTAAATATCCAGGGGCCTGAAAGAATCAGGAGATGCAGACTATATACATAGGAGTTCCAAATTTGGAAACACGAGGCTTCCGAGGCCTATGTCTGTTGTATCTAATTGTTGATCCTGGGTTTACAGGAAAGGTTACTCCCATTCCTCATATGCTCCCCCATGTCCACAGCGGAAACACAGGGGCTGTGCAATGGAGACAGGCGGTTCGGGTCGTTAGAAGTCACCGGGATAAACAGCAATAAGCAGCTGGTGCCGGGGTTTCTAGTGTTCGTTCGCTAAGAAACCAGGCGAAACCACCTGGAAATTGTAAGGAACGTCATAGACGGGATCGTGGATGACGACATAGACACGATGAGAGAAATTCAGACTTGATCTTGATTCCGAGGTCAGGGCGTGTGCATTAGGTCTTCACATTGACCACATATGAGCAGCGTAGTAGTGACTCCGATGCCGCTAGTCCCATGTGGAAAGATAGTCCTGGACGCGTTTTAAGGAAACTACACCCCTTTGATGCCAGTGATATTAAATGGATGTCATGGTAGCACCCGTCCATCCAGCAGGATAATAGTGGAGGCAACCCTCCTCCAAGCTGCGGCAGCCATATTCCATATATAATGTCACCGAAAAAATAAATTATGACAAGGCTGACTTCGGTCCCGAGCAGCACAAAATATATTTTAAGCACCTTGAAGATGAATAGACGGGTATGCTTGATTCAAGAAAGTAGTGGCACGACTATTTTGCGGGGAGTGACAAGGAATCTGGCGGGCCATATGGCCATATAGAGATATAACTGAGAAGGGTTTGCCGAAGTCATTGAGGAAAGAAAAGATTACCAAATCAAATACACCATGTGCCATGATGCTGGGCTACGACAGCTTATCGAGAAGCGCGACTAGGAGTTTCTTTGTTTCCTCTTAGAGCGATGACAAAATGTTGAGGGTCTCCCATGCACCCACATAATAGACTTAAACTTCTCCCAGTAGCACATATGGTTCTCACAAGGAAAGTGGGCATCTACGACAAACACAGCCAGCCCATGAAGAACGATATAGACTCACGCGAGAGAAAGTAAACAGTTGAAACTTCGGCAGGGATATGCAATGGGGTGGCAGTGTTTGTCGGTGATGGTGAGGTTAAGAAGTGCCTTAGTGGAGTTTCGGCTACAGGGCGGATGGACGGAAAAGGGATCCCAAGAGTCAGTGAGACAAGACGGAATGTAGGAACTTTCAGTAGTGATGGGTTTGGTGATGGAGGATATACTGAAGTTAGGCAATTTTGAATAGGCACACTCTGATCCTGCACATTGAAAAGGCGGGGAGTTGTTTCTAGCGTTTGGGAAATAGACTCCCGTACTTTTGGTAAATGTAAGTTGGGGTTTTGAAATTCTAGAATATGCAAAGAATTGGTATGGTGCTGCAAAGAAACCGCTGCAGTTGAAAAAGGCAGTCTTACATATGTGGGATCGACAAGTCTAATTACAAGGCAACAGTATTTCTAGTAATATGGGATGCACCGAGTGTGTATTATTAGTATATCAAAATGATGAAGTTATTATTGTGACTACAAAGCTGCTGTTACAAAACTCGGCTGTTGTACATGTTGTCGGTAGCCGGCATACACACCCCCTTTTCGGTAGGATTCCTACTTGCAAAATTTCGGTTATACAAATAGAAAGATACCACAAACCGTGTCTCTTATCACACAGCCTTGTTTTTTTCTTTGACATTGTCTTAAATCATCGGAAAAAAATAGTCGCTAGTGTAATCAATAACATCATACAAAAGTGCCTTTTGCACCGAGGCCCGAGAGGAAACTGCACGACGAATTGGCTAATCACAGTGCAGCAATGTGCTCCCATTAGTACGAACGATTGGTCCAGATTGCGATTTCCGCATCGGGGTATCTTTTCTTGGGACACCGGCTGTTACCTGTTACGAGGCATCTGCACACCAACATGACACAGTACTTTATCTTGAAGGGGGGGGGTACAGTTGCGGGTATCCCAAGTTTGGTGACGTGTGGCTGAGATGCTGCTTTGTCTTGAATGGTAACCCGGAGACATATTCTTGATAGGATGATAGGATTTATTAGTTAGCTTGGTATGGAATAAGGTGTGCAAGCACAAAGTGGTACCATGATTTGATGCCAAATTCAGCTTGACCCCAGGACAAAGTTGAGGCTGCCCAGCAGGCTGCACAACACATCGAGTTTCATGCAATCCACTAATCCGATGATTTTTTGTGTCTCTTGGCTCCGCGGTAATCTGGGGCTTCAACATATCGTCTGGAGAACCGCAAGGAATTGATTCTTTCTCATCAATGAAGTATTTAGAGTATCCAGCCAACGCCAGAGGACAAATTTACAACTCCCCCGATGTTAAACTCTGTACTACCATCAAAGACATCCTTTCCGGGTATAGTTCGTTGGAATCACAGGGGTCAGCTGAGTCAATTGTCTGGCATCTAGCGGATAAGGTTACAGGCGGGATGGCGCTATAATCATGGCCATGACAGCGGGCGTGCTGCTCAAGATGGCAATGTTGTATTACTTTTAGTGGCTTTTTAGTACAAAAGTTAGTAGCCACAAGGCGCAATTGTCAATCACTATTCCAGTTTAGAGTTATGATCCATATCGGCTATTGTGGCGAAAATGTTTATCTAAATAAATATTACGATCCAAAGAGTCGGGTAGTCTGGAGAACAACGATAACGAGGACAGTCTTTCGTCCGTAAGGTGACATCGCGAGTGTTGTTCTAAGCATCGCTTCCAAAGTTGCTAGGCGAACATGATGAGGAATTATGCTTCTAGAGCAAGTCACAGTCCCCAAAGCCATGACCAGTAAACCAAACAACTTTTTCCAGGTCATCGGCACCTCGCGCTTTCACCCTACAGAGCATTGACTTTTCTTTAATCGAACCCTGTTACTTTTTTTTATTTCCTCAAACCACCAACCATCCTTCTCTCCGTATCTCTCTAAGCGATACAATACCATGTCATGCCCCAAGGCTGAGCAGGCACTACATGGCAATCATCTCATAAGTCTCCACCATTGCTTGCAATAGATATAAAGCTTGACACAATATTGGGTTATCATTAGAGTTGAAACAAAGCTTCGTTATCCGGAGGATTGAACAAGATGGTCGGACGCCCTCTATCTGACGGTCTCATCTGTCAATTGCTGACTTCTGAGTGACATTTTGTGGCTCGTGCACACAGAACAGAGCAGGTTTGGCTGTGGTGGCATCGTCAGCTTGTTCCTAAGTAACAAGTATTATATAAGGTTGCCGATGGAGGAGATATTTCCTATGCGGTGCACATCTATTCATTTTTCAACTTTCCAAGTTTCAATAACCTTAGACTTTGAACCATATGCAACGTTTTGCCAATGAATATTTCCGCATGTCATCAGCTCTGTCGATCATGAGCCCAAGCCCCTCGCCGGTTCCAAAGCTCGCCCTCTTCCCACTGTAACCCCGAAACCCAGTCACCTAATTTCCTCACCATCCAGTGACCCGTTCCTTGGTTCAAAAGCTAAACCTCGTAATCTCTGTATCATACATGTCCATCCGGGTCCTCCAGAACCCTAACCATACTTTTGACCAAAAAAAAAAAAAACCCACAGAATGCGGAAATGGCCCGCGGTCTCCAACAGGTTGTCGATTTCTCAGGCCGTTTGGACCAAAACGACGGACATTGCATAAAAATAAGAGAAGAGATTAAAAGTACGGGCTTCTTTTCTCCGGTGAAAAGAGGGGAGAGGGGGTCTTGAGGGATTTGGTCAGCGTAAGCGGGAGAGTTCCATGGCATGGTGAGATGATTTATTTAGTTAGGAGCCCAAGTGACGGAGGAAGCATAGTGGCTGGTTTTGCGCAATCCGTTTTCTCGGAAAGCTGGTGGTGGGTTGGAGTTGTAGTGGGGGCGAGTATTGGACAAGATGATATGTGAGGTTGTATTCTGCTGGCCAGATTGGAAGCTTGACTCCCAATGACGAGTCAATCTTTTGTGTGTGCATTTTGCAGTCCAGGTCCTGCGTTTGGGTATATGTCTATAATCGGTCATAACGAAATTTACTCTGAGTCGAAAGAAAAACGGTGTTTTAATAAGTATAATATGTAGCATTTTATGTATGGCCGCTTCGGACAAAATCTTCCTAAACGAAATCATCACATTATTATATCCCCTGGTTCCAACCCTATTACTGACCTCTCACTACACTTGCCTTCCTACATATCATCACCTCCATCCTACCGACATTGTGGTCACAAAAGTTCACATAAATAATAATTATGACATTGTACAGGGTTCGACGGGTGTCTGCCTACTCATCACAAGATGAGGCTTGCATAATAGGATTGTACTGTGCATGCTAGCTGTGGAAATGGGCAATTTGCTAGCGCGTAGTTCTTGCGTGACGATGTTGGTGTTAGTGATGAGTTGCGGACTATGGTATATCACTGTGGGGTTTTGAGAGGCTTTGAATGATGGATACAGGAACTGGCAGTGGATTGGTTACACGTGCTCATCAAAGTCACAATCATCTCGTGCCATAATGTTGAGTTGGGACATCGTCAACCCAGGAGAGGCAAGCCACCTCTTCCCTTGCCTGTCAAGTTTTTTCCTAATAATAGACAACCGACCACTTGAATTATTTTTTTGCCGTCTCTGATTTTCTTCCCACCGCCGACCATTACCATATACATGGATCTTCGCTATACTCCCCTCTTAGGCCACAAATCACGCAGATTGTGGGTTTCTTTTTTGTTCTAAATACCGTGTGAGAAGCTACCCGAGCCCTTTTCTCTCATTACATGTCAAAAAATAGCTTGGTGTGATAGTGGGAGGCGAATCTCCGCTCTGACATGTCAACAGAGGTTAACAGAGGCCGATTCCTCGCTGCTGAATGCAAGGTCCGGCTGTTTATTTACATGGAGTAAGCGGTTTAGCCATTAAGTTGAATGGTGATGATTATGAGTAATGAGTCTTTCTATATATGCCATGTATATAGTTTCCACGAGATTGTGAATCTACAGAGTGGATCTGTATAGAATGTTTCTATCTGCGTATTGATATGAAGATTGTGAACACTGTGTTACTTTTACAATGGATACAAACACAAGTCACTAAAACATCTCAACTTGCAAATAACCCGACAGGAGGATCGGAACAATTATCCACCCCTTCCCACTTCTAAGACATCTTCACCGGTCGACGATATAGTGGAACGCCCCCAGCCCACTAAACGCTTTAGACGCACCATACAGTTACATCGACTCCATGCCGCTAAATATTTATATAGCCATATAAATACCAAAACTCCACTAAAGTTGCAGATTTTCCAGACAAGCGAAATCACTTATTTTCTTTGCGGAACATCCTGCATCCTGCGTAGTGTCCAGTCTATTTTGTGCTTTTTTTCTTCATCCTTTCGCCCTTGTCCTGAGTAGCGTTCTCCGTTCTCACCTTTGTCTCCGATATTTATGCCATCAATGAAGCCATTTTTGCAGACTTTTTGCTGGTGATCGGCGGCCGAATTACAGAATTACATCGACAGGCCCTGAAAACCTACTTTACTTGTGGCTAGTGTAGGCTTTGAGGCTTCTGCGAGATAGAAATACAGGGCTTTGGCTCCCTGGATGTGCGGAAGTCAACAGGCGCGGCGGGGGACCCCGCCGGCGACTTTTTTTTTCTGATTAATAAATATATCAAAAAAAAAAGAAAAAAAAACATAAATGCATTAATCTGTAGTAAATTGAGTTCAAAATTAGCAGAGCTCGAGGAAGTGAGGAGGAATACATATACTATGAAGACACTTGGTCAACGGACAACCTCAATTTGGCACGGCGATGGAGGTTTTATGCCATGAGCTCCCGCAAATTAACGGCGTGGAGGACGCACGGGTTGAGGTGTGCGGGCGCCGGCAGCCAGGGGAGGAAGAGGTGATAAGCCAATGGCCTTCAGGGTTGGCAGGTCAAGGGTCGACGGCAAAGTTTACCGGGTGAGTCACGCAATGTGTATTGTATTCCAGACTCTCGTTTATTCGTTGATAATAAAGATAAGTAAATAAATGATAAATAAAAAGGTAATGCGAGGTTGAAAGTATTGGTGATTGATGGGGACGAGTTGATGGCGTTATAGCTGCTGGGGAAAGCTTGAACCTGGACCTGTGGGGTTTACCTGATTGACTGATTAACTGACATCCTTTGGCCTAGCGTGTTTTAGGGGGCATTGGCAGAAGAGCCCAATGAGGTTTTGAGCTTCTAGCGGGACTTGGCCGCTCAATATTTAGGAAGATGATGGGATCTAAATAAACATAAACAAGTGGTTTGCTGATCGTGATCAGCCTGAAGTCCAGACCCCCAAGAGAGAACGCCGGGTGAGTTTATCAAGACCCACTAAGGGTTTATTGATAATAGGTAACCCCATAGTCAAGACAAGTCTTGTGAGGTAAAAAAAAAAAAAAAAAAAAAAAATAGAAGGGATAATCTCCGTCATATCGACTAAGTATCGATCAATCAATCCATTGCCAGTCACCAGTTACCAATGAAAAGCCATCTTCTAAGCGAGCCTTGGAGGCATGGTGAAAAATGGAGAAAACAAGGGCGAAAAGAAAAAATAAAAATAAATAGAATTTATCAAGTGGTGCACTGTGGCCGGAGATATAAGTGATAGGTCCAGTATCGATTTCATAGAGGCACCCCCTTGTTTCTTAGATGTCGAGCAGCGTTGGGGGAGGGGGAGGGGGAGCTTTTCGATGACATAACGTTGAGACTGTCCGTAATTATTAAATATGTACAAGACTGCTTGCTAGAGACGTACAAACAGGACAGTGAGAACTCCAAATAGTGAAATCTGAATCCGACAGCCTCATCTTCATCCTTATGCTTCCGCCCAATCACCAGATGGTGCCAGTTACCGCTGTCAAGCCCACTTGGGCGTCCTTTTTTTCACAATCCACACATGTTAATGTATGCTCTTGCCCTGAAGATCTCAGACTCCAGATTCCCAGCATGGCTTCCCCTCCCCCAGGGCGTGTATCCTTTCCCATATCGAACATCACCGGAAGAGAACTCCCTTTCTCATATCCCACCACGCCCTTCTTATATATGACCACGCTTCATCTCCTCTCCCTTGTTGGCCGTAATCCTTCATCCTGCACACCCCCCTCCCCCATCATCATCATCATTATCCTGAACCCTGGTAACTCACATGTGTAGTGCGGAATTGGTATAGTTGATATGGTTGCTATCTCTGTGTTTCTGCTTGCTTGGCTGCCAGGACCTCGTCCTGCCTAAGACTTGTCGTGTGTAAGTTGAGTGATGGAAGCACTGCATGTCTTTATATTGTATATATTTATTTACCAAGTGTAGGTAGAGACCTTTTTTTTTTTTTTTTTCCCCTTGTGCAAGTGGAAATCCTATATAGACGGCTAACTTCGCTCCTCCCGGTTTCTCAATCTGGATCATCAACATCACATTAGCAATCCACCACGACCACAACGACAACGATATTGTTAATATTGGAGCCTTGAAATATCGAGACCTCAATTTTGAGCTTCTTTTATTTATACTTGTCTATTATGACAACAAATTTTACTCACAACTACTGGATGTCCTTTTTTGCATCATAATCATCACCATACATCTGGCTTTGTCCTTTATGCATAATCAGCACCTACGTGAAGCAATTTTACTCTCCGAATATATAACACCCTGACCTGCCCACCGCAGGCCTCCCCGCATTTGTATAACCAAGAACCCCTTCCATCTTCACTTTCTTTCTTCCTTCCTTCCTTCCTCCACCACCTCCATCCACCATGACCGCCTACTACGACTTCTCGTATCCCGTCCCTCACTTCCTGCCCAACCTCGCCCATGATCTGTCCCTCGACCGAACCACCTCCCAAACCAGCGCCAACTCAGCCCCCTCCTGGGCCTCTTCTTCCTCCGCCTGCTCATATACCGGCTCCTCGCCCAGTTCCCCCGTTGCCCGCGGCCTCATGACCTCCCCCGATCTCTCCGCCTCGTCGCTCTGGTTTAACCCTGCCCTTGGCAATGCTACCGGCACTTGTACTACCACTACGGCCACTACTACGTCTACGGACACTGGCTCTGCGGATGTCCTGTTGGCACTAATCCCGATGCTTGATGCTAGGTTTGGCAATCTGGAGTTTGTCTCGCCGGCTACTACTGCGCAGGGACATTTGCCTTCGGTGTATACGGCGGATCCTTCCGGTAATTGGGATACGACTTACTTCCTGATGCCCACTGTGCCTATTCCGCAGCCCGAGTCCACTCTTGCACCGACAGCTACCATTCCCGGGCCGGTAGTCCCCGCGCCTTCTACCGCGCCCCGCAAGTAAGTTTTTTGTTATCTTTCTCCTATAAAAAAAAATCAAATAAAATCTAACACACTTGCCCCTCCTCAGATCCTCCGCCCCCCCCAAAGGCTACTGCTGCCTTGTCCCCGGTTGCAACTCCCGCATCTTCAAGCGCAAAGCCGACTTCGAACGCCACCACCGCCACGTCCATATGCCCGCCAACCAGCGCGATGCCTTCTTCTGCGACTATTCTAAATGCAGCCGGGCTAAAAAGGACGCCCCCTTCCACCGCCGCGACCACCTGCGTGACCACTATCGCGAGTACCACAAGGACGAGATCGTCAAGCGGGGTGCCGTGACCCGAGCGGTTGCTGCCGCATCTAAAATTGATGCGGAGATAATGATGACTTCGGGAGGGGCGGCGTCATTGTCAGAGATTAAGAGAGATTGGTGGAGGTGTGCAAAGTGTTTGCGGAGGACGGGGAATGTGCATGCTGAGTGCCGGCTGTGCAAGGTGCCCAGACGGGCTAGCACGGCGTTGAAGAAGTAACTGACATTAGTGATTTTTTTTCTGTCTTTTGTTATCACTTTGTTTGCTTCACGATGTTATGACTTGGTATGGGTTCTTTTCATCATTTTTTTTTGAGGGGGGAAGGACAGAGTCTTTCTATTTATTTTACGTTCTTGATATCCTGTCTTTACCACCTGTATATTATTGTTTCTTAATCCTGTTGGGTTACTATATTATATCATGGCAAGTCAGCTTCTTAGTTGCTTTTGTTTTTATTATTTCCTATTATTTGGCATCATGAGAGTTACATAGTGTTAGTGTTCATTCTTGATATAAGCTGGAAATATTGGTTGTTTTTTTTTTATTTTCAATCTATATATCTTTACAAGTCAGCATTTACTTGAATCAATGAAATATATCATCCATACATTTCAACAGTAGCACTCCTAATCATTTATCACTGCTTCTCCAACCAAAGCGGCACTTTCTCGTGCCCCTGTTCTGTCGTTTCTCATTATTTGTGATACCGCTCTGCTGACGCTGTCTCCGCCCAAAAATAAACAAAAATTGTTGACACCCACAAAAAAAAAAACTCACCATCTCACATCAACATCCATGTCCGGCTGTCGGTATATTACGGGCCCAGTCTTCTGGACAGGTCAGGAGATGTCTGCTTCTTTTCTCTCTAAGCGAGGCGTAATGTGACGGTGAGGCCAAGACAAGAATAGCTAGACGCAAGACACTGTTGATTTGTTTGAATGTTTTAATTATTTACTTTTTTTTTTGTTACAGTGATTGAATACATAAGTGATTATCACGAACTAAGATGGAACCAAAGGTAACTGGCGGCTTGGCTAATTCCACAACACTGTGACCTTGAACACTGTCATTGCATGACTTATTTTTTGACAATATAGAGATGATGGAGGAAATGAACGGACGCACAGGAATTCAGAGTTGCAATTTGGCGGTAAACGACTGATTGACGGAAACAGGATGATTCCATATCTGGTAGTTCAGCTAGGCTCTCAGATATTTTTACGAACCAAACTTTGTTTTCTCGTGATTTTCTTAGCTTATATACTGTAGTATTGTTTTAGCTCTATAAACATACACATCTAACTGCTGCCTTCAAGTTCAGCTTGTTGACTCTATTACTTATAGACCACAGACAACGACACCCACAGAGAGAAACCCAAAAAGAAAGAATCTAGGCTTTTCGGAGAACCAAGGCTCCAGTAAAGCCCTGATTAGGATACAGTGACGTTGAATCATATCAATGCAAAAGCAACCATCTACCCCATATCTTCAAACCTAGAGTCTAGTTCAGTCCATCCCATCCGAGACTAAAAGAAGAAAACTTTCGGGACCGACAGGCCGGAACGAAACCCTTTCGGTCCTCCAATAAATGAAAAGTTGGGCTGTGTGAATATTTACTGACTGAATGCTACTATTACAAGCTAAATGGCTTCTGCCATAGAGTCTCAATACTGACGGCAAGAGGGAGTTATTATCTTCTCTTTTACCTTTATTCTCGTGGTGCTTCTGCTTCTTCTGCTTCTGTTACCACTCGAACGCACGATGAATCCTCGGCACGCGGCCATAGGGACTGTATGTGAATGTTTTCAGGCTTTGATGTGTACACAGAAGGCTTACATGATGACAATCCTCTCCGTAAAATTGCCGTTGTGTTTCTCGATTAATGAAACCGCCACGTTCACCACGGCCCAGAAAGCCAAGGCCGAGACTCAACATGATCCTCACCATGGTAACTATAGTTAGCCTATCATCCATGTTTCTAATCAGATAGTTCAACAATTATATACCCTCAACCAAAATCTGGGACATTATATACATACATACCACCCCCATCCGCGGAATTAAAACCACAGTCGCATGTATAGCAAATTCAGTCGGTCATCGTAAATAGGATTTCCAGAGTCCGTTCAACTGAGGGGGCTTTGGACGGCCCCGTATTCTTGTGTTGAACATTGTCAAGGTGAAAAGCGGCCTCCGAGTTCATGAGTGCTTAAAGTGTTATTTGATCAATCTATTTATTAGATCAAAAGTTATTACCGGGAATGGATGATGCTAGTCTAGTCCATAGTGAGCTATTTAGTTAGTGCAATAGTCGTTTCCACGGACTATACATATACTCCAATAGAGTGGCCCCACGGGCACCGGCAACTATTGCATGCATGTATGTAGATCTTAATGAAGTTAGGTTAGTGTTGTTGTGACTTGAGTGGTTCTTTTCCCCTTATAATGGCTAGAATCGAGGTCTGTAATGACTTGTTCTTCGGTGTCAGATAGTGTTGACTGTGTCAATTGATTTATAGGCTAGAAATGGACTTCTGTCAGCACCAAGTTATCACTGTAACCATAGCCCTGTGGTCACTATAATTCTCTTTTAGTTGCAGTTTCTTGTTTTGTACAGTGTTCTAACGCTGATCTACACCTTCCACTCTCTAAAAGATCTCGACCTCAGCAACATATCGTGGAATTGACCTATCTCACTACATATGTCTTCACCAAGATAATTCACCTGAGATGCCTAATTAACATATCTACAAAATCATGCCGTGCAAAAATACCCCAATAGCAAGTTCCGCAGAGGGGGCTTTGCCACAAGAAATGCAACACATTGTGTTCCCACAAGCCATAGCCAGTCGGAAAGAAAAAAAAAAAGGTCTCATTTTTGCTTTCTTTACCCCATATTTTGGTTCTTGTCACCTTGAGATAAAGTTTATGTCAGGCCCTTTGGTCAGATGCGTCGTCTCTTTTAGCCAGTTCTCATCCTGAGTGGTGGATTTTCTCACTAAGAGGGGTGCTATGACATTTGTCTATGGAAGGCTCATGTGCTTTAGTGGCAACAGAGGACCCTGAAGTAATGGTGCTTGATTGGGAGACTAGACATGATATAGTCAAATTCAGTATCAAGTTTGATGCCCGGTTATAGCATCACAGCTCGGAACAAGCCCATTTTGTGACACTTTCAGTTTTTTTTTTTTTACTTCCACTCATAAATATACCCTTTTAATCAACATCTGGGGTCAACTTCTTTCACGATGAATGTCTCTAGCCGCTGAAATGCAATCCCAGGGCTCTGACCTGACCTGATAATCACATCATTATTATCTCCGCCTCTACCAACAGATTTCCCAAGAGCAATAACAGAACGTGGCTCCCACGTAATCCCCACTTCTCTATCTATGTAAATAATCAGGAACTTCATATCCAATGTACAGAAAGCACAACCAGCTGATAAAAGCAATAACATCTGTCTATCACCTCCAACACGGGACGGAATCTCGTACCTTGTCTCTTTGGAGATATCACCCAAAGCAAAACAAAACGAGCGGAAATCACAAACGCTCACCACTCATACGCCATCACCACCGGCTTTCTACTTATCTATGTATCTGTTGACAAGGATATACATTTTTCTTTGGCCTTCGGGGTATGTCTTTGTTTTGATGTGCAATTTATCATGTAAATTGTTATCCGCTTGCAGGAAAGCGGCGCGCAAGAACCAAAGGAACGGCCATCTCGGCATCGGACTCTGTCCGATTTGCTGGTTTCCCTGGTCTTGTTCTCTTCGTCTTTGTCGATATGGGGTCATGCTAGCCAACTTTATAAATAGTCAATATAGATATACACCTTCCGCATTCGTGGTATTGTCCCGTTAGCGCTATTGATCCCTTTGGTTATCTTTTCATTTCTATCTTTCCCTTAACCTCTTTGTGGGACTTAGAATACCGGTATTTTTCTTTTTTTCTATCACCGTAGCTCCAATATTAGCAGATTATCCTACTCGAATGACATTTCCTGTTCAGGAAATAGACCCAATATTTTTGCCATGACGCCAATATCGTTGAGTCGGCACAAGATAGGGGGTGTATGGCTGTGGCTGTGGCTGGCTAGATATACAAGAGTGTACAGACCCTACCCTGCAAGAAGATGCATTTATATGTCGTGATAATAGAGACAAACTCATTCTATAGAGAGAAG
The DNA here is from genome assembly GCA_017139545.1 of Ambrosiella cleistominuta. Classification (NCBI taxonomy): domain Eukaryota; kingdom Fungi; phylum Ascomycota; class Sordariomycetes; order Microascales; family Ceratocystidaceae; genus Ambrosiella; species Ambrosiella cleistominuta. The sequence continues at coordinate 2,916 of JABFIG010000237.1, read as the reverse complement.
ATATGATCATGATAATATTGTTACCCACAGAGTAAGAAGGATCAACTCAGGAGTGACCCATTGAAGGGATGGGGGACCCTAACTGTTTCTGCCAAAGAGCGGAATTCAACAGTTCTCTTTTTGTGGGGAGTTCCTAGCCAAGTTCTATGCAATCGTCAAAAGTAGCTTTCGAAGATTCTAAAGCGTCAAACGCGGAGATCTTAACAATATTTAGCTGTTGCTTTGACCGGTGTAAGCACAAACATCACCCTTGAGTCAACACAACATCATCACGAAACGTGAATAAAGTAAACAATCAAAGAAATATATAAATAAATAGATAGGCAGGCAGAAAAATACCAAATCTAGCCTCGGTCATGAATACTTGGCGTGAGGAACCTGCATTTGATTGGCCGAAGACGTCAAATTGGATTGCTGTGGTTGCATGAAATGGTCTGTTAGGGCTGGTCTAGATTTTGAAATCCGTAATAGTCGCTACCAATTCATCCAAAACATTATTATGCATACTTTGGGAAAGTTGACCTTTAGTGCCGAAGTAGCATTGTAAGGTTATTGTATAGTAACATGGCCACATCGATGACATTTGTCAGTGAAAGCAATTTGCGTGTTGATATCTCATGTAATACTTTCTTAGAACTGCGTCTTGACAACCATTCAGTTAGTCCTGCTCCGCCAGACAATTACAGGTTAGCGAGATACTCTTGGCAGCTTGGAGACAGGTAAACATAGTAAAGACACTAAATTTCAATACGAAAGAAGTTGTCTCACTTGACATTACCAAATAAATTTGATTGGACACTTTTCTTCTGTTCTTTTATTATACAATCAAAAATAGATGCCAAAACCTAACATATAGTCCGATAATACAATTGTTATGATACCTTTTAGCAGCCGGTCTAGTCAGTGTATGTTGTAACCCTGGTAATACCTTAACCCTACCCTGTTCGAATAAGTGTGTCAAAATCCATGTCAGCTTTCTTAGCACTATGGAGAACTCCCCGGAGACTTTCTCTAACCCATGACTGGAACTCAGACATTTGTAAATGAACACTTGCGGGGGTTTCTTGAGAAAACAAGAAAACTATATGCGAGACGGCGTACGTGTATAGAGAGCCAAAATTTGCAACGAATTGATTGATAAATGCAGGTGAATCCATACAGGAATAGAAGTCGATAAGAAAAGAAAATCATGTAACTAAAAGGCAAAACCATGTAAGACAAAATATTTAGACATGATCTCACTTGAAGAGTCTGGATCCAGGGTCTCGGAGACATTTTGACCTGGTATCTGTGACCATCCCACATGCAAAAGGGAGGCAAGAACACGGAGTAGATGAGGGGATGGGAGAAATATCAGGTTGGGCCGTGATGGATATGTTATTTTTGTCGTTTTGCAACTTTGTTGATCTTTCTTTTGATTTTTATAAAATAAAAAGTACGCTGATCACATTCAAAGAGTCACCGAAGGATTCGTGGCGAGCCATATCCCGAGAATGTAAGACGACCAAGTATTGATCTACTCTGAAGTTGAAGGTTGATGGCCCACCGCAGAACGGATACTGTCAACCCGGCACACATTGATTTTTTTTTCTTTGATTTAGGCAAGTGTAGCACTTACTGGTTCACCGTATGCATGCATATAAGTGCTTTATGCAGGTGGCAAGTTCTCAGTATCTTCGCGACTATCCGCAGACCAAGAAGGAGGAGTCATCTTGTCGACTTTCATCCTTCATCCGCATTATGAAAGTCATCGTGTCTCTTGCATTCTTTGACTCTTATTATGGAATATTTAGAAAAGGTATCCAATTTGAATATTTTTATGGGTAGTACCATATGTTTCAACTCAATTGTAAACTCTAAGTACCCAATTTGGAGATATAGGAAAATGCTGCATCATCTACCATAACAGCCCTGCTAGACTCTCGGTGCGACAGCAACACTGTATGATATCATCTTTCCCAACAACTCTGTCGGAAACATTGATATTGTTAAGCCCCTCTCATATCGCCACACTGCATATGCACCACTAGTGCATTTCCCCCTCCTTCAACTGGCATCACTGTTTATTGATATTGATATTCTTGTCTTTATCATCCGTGCAGCCACTATGTACAGTCCTTTTCAAATGAGACACACTTCATAGCGTAGGGTCTTTACCACGGCCTTCTCGATGAAGTATGTATCAATGATTATTTGAAGATCCCCTATTGTCAACTTTGTGGCTGTCGTTTTGATATTGGTTTCTCGGCATGCATTGTAAGATGGTCGCCGACTAACAGGGGTTTCTATGATGGAGGGGTGGATGATATAACTGGAAGATCTAAAGCGAACCCTAAGATGGATGGATTTGCCGGACGACGTTGTTGGAACTCGCCAAGATCTGTGGTCACAGTACGATCTGATGGCCTACGCTGGCACTTGATCGCCGGAGTAGTTGAGATATTACTGCTGCTTGCGCCCATATTCATAGAGAGCAGGTTTTTGAATCTCATGCATTGGAAGACTATCAGATAGAAAGTATTCGACCGTATAACTTGATTGAGGAGATACAACTGGTCACACACTCTCTTGATCAATAAGTTAAGGCTAAGTGGGTTCAGCTCCACAGTCAGCTAGGTTGAATATCTTAGGGAACCTGTCTAATAAACGCAGTACCCTGCACTAATACTTGGTATGTGCTTCAATAGTGCCTCATGCAACATAACAGCAGCAGCGGCTATCCACCTCATATTCGGAGGTGGCAACCGTTCGTATCCATACTGGTCACAGGTAACTGGCCACAGTCGCCGACAATCTTCGCCACGTACTGAATCATAATTCCGAACATGGTAATGCTCCGGTATGCTACCGCCAACATCTGTTTAAAAGGGAGGGAGGTGGAGGGGAGGGGGGGGGGGGGGTGCTCCCGTCGTATTG
>JABFIG010000236.1:0-29873 GCA_017139545.1 Ambrosiella cleistominuta | reverse complement strand
GGGTGTGTTTGTTGGGTGTAGTGGGAGTGGGTGGGGGGTGCGGGGCGCACGAGGTGGGAAGAGAGGGAGTCTAGGGGGGCGGAGAGGGAGGAGCGTTTGGGGGAGGGTAAGTCATCGGGGGCATCGGGACCCTCGGTATGCGTGCAGCGTTTCTGGGAGATAGATCTTAGCGGGAGTGACGAGGATGGACGCGGGGAGGACGGACCTTGCGTTTGCGGCAGTTAGTGCAGGCTTGGGAGGCTTGCTTGCGTTTGATGGGGAGGCCGGAGAGGTCAGAGGCGACGAATTTGATACCGCCCGGGATCGGCATTTTGGCGGGTGCGCGGAGGATTCAGTTATAGCAGTGTTGTATACTGTGATTGAAGATAAAAATAAATATAGACTTGGCGATATATTAAGCGGTGAGATGTTGGGTGATAGGATGATGCTAATGATTGTCACTAAAGATGTCGTCCAGCGCATAGAAATAAAATAAAAAAATCTGCATTGTTATTGCTTCTTTTTCTTCCTTCCCGTTGCTGCGTGTCTCTCAATCAATCGCGGCAACTATCAAATGCGATATACAAATCATAAAATGTCGTCAAAGGGAAAGAAGTATATCCCTGATTTCCTAGTATTTTCTTTAGGGAAAAATCATGAGATACTAGTAGTACAACCGCCAATAAACTTTGAGCTTAGGTTTGGTTTGGAAGGACAGGATTGAGATATCAGATATTAATATGTAAATCAATAGCAATAAAAAAAGATTTTGGACTTCGTGAGTTGAAGTTTGGCAAAGGTTGAGTTCCCCAGAAAAAAAAAGGCGCGAAAATCTGGGGGAGGTGACGCTATGACGATGGAATTGCGATGGGATGGAAGAATGGGAGCGTGGAGATTCTGGCGATGCAATGCGATGCGATGAAGATTAGGAAGGGAATAACAGGTCTCGAAGTGGTTCAGGTGGATGGATATAGAGTACTGATATAGGTGATGCCTGCCGAGACGAAAAGAAGAGGTTGCGTGGTGATGGATGTGTTGGATGTGTAGTAGATATCGTTGGTAATACGGGCTGGAGCGACAAGGAATCAATCAAGTACTATTAAACTTGTTGGGGAAGTTGGATCTTGCATGGTTTTCTCCAGGTTGATGGACTTCTACTAATTATCGGGTCATTCCATTTCTCTCCAGCGGCAAAAGCGAATAAATCATGACCGACTGATCGATCGACCATAAACTCACTGATCAATTCATCAATTTGCTCCCCTAACTCGCTTGGACACCCCAGTTTCTGTCATGTAACCCTTAAATCTGCATCACATATCACCAAGATTATAGGTAAAATGTGTTATAACCCTTACACCACTTCAAATAGGGTTTCCAAATGGGATCAGTCCATAGACAGCAAGATTAAGCTGGGGCTCGGGGAACGGTGCTTTAAAGAGATCAGTTAAAACTGGAGATCTGGTGTCGACCGATGTCGTTTACATAATCAAGTCTGTACTTAACTATGCTGCTATATGTCATGGATCCACTATCTCGAAACCCTTTAGGGACTTAAGGTTGGGTTGTGCTGACAGATTAGTCAGCATCTTTCCGTGCTCAATTTATCAGTCATCTTGCAACTTCAACTTCTATTTCCACCCCAAACTTTCTGTGACATCATCCATGAAACAATGAACTGGCTCCGTTTACTAGCACTATTTGAGGTACGTCTTTTCCCACCTCCTTGCCTCACAGCCGTATCTTTATGACTAACACTCACCCCTCAGAACCAAATTGTCGCCGGCATCCTTCGGCTTCCCGGGTTCCACCGGGCTGTTGGGAAAATCCAGCGCACCGTGGACGACTTTCGGTATGGACGGAGTCTACATGAGCCGTTGAGGCCGGGGGACGCTACGGAGGAGCCAAAGGGGAAGGGATTTCTAAAGCATTTTGTGGAAGAGTTGAGGAATCAGGCCAAAGGGACGTCGTCGAAGGTGGATGAGGAAGGGTATCGGAGGAAGTAATGATTCTTTTTTTGAACGTTATGAGGGGATATCACGGGATTACTGGACCAGGACAGCACGGAGTTTCTTGGTATTGTTCTTTATTTATGATGATGATGATGATGATTATCGATAGACGTTATGAGCTGGACATGAAAACTACAGAGAAATCTTGGATTCCAGACTCTACTGCTGGGCTGTGATGAAGGGCGTGATGTAGTCGCCCTTGCCGATGGGAACACCGTGGGCACGCAGAATTGAGAAGGCTGTGACGAGGTGGAAAAAGAAGTTGGGCACCGACTGTCGGAGGACTGAGTTCTGAACGGTCAACTCCTCCGACTTGTCCTTGCCAACGGGGCTATGAAATCCGCATCAGTATTTTTTTTCTGTTCTCGCTCTCCATACAGCAAAACTTACATATTAATCTTCTCCGCACTCCGCTTGTCTGCATCCTCCTTCTTCACCCCCTTCAACAGCCCCTTCGCATCCTCAATCCTCGCCAGCAGCTGGTCGAAGTCGACACCCTTAAGGTCCGAGTCGTACGGCGTCTGCGGGACCCCCGTCAGATGCTCGACGACGGCCTTGGCGGTGCGGGTAGCATTGTGGACCTGGAAGGTGAGGGGGAGCTGGTCGGCGATTAGGCGGGCAGCGGCGAAGTCGGTGGTGGGGATGGAGCGGGTGGTGGCATTGGATTGAGCGATGGTGAGGATGGATTGGAGGGTGGTGAGTCCTTGGAGGAGGGTAGGGACAGAGGCGTCGTAAAGAGTCATTTTGGGGGGACTAAGTGTAGATGGTAACGAAGTTATGATTTTGAGTGTGTAAGTGGTTGGGTGAATCTCCGAGGAGGACGAGTGTGAAGAAGTAAGATGTGTTGATGATTACAGAGTGGTGGGCGGTTTAGTGTTGGTTTCTGGACTATTTATATTGTCAACATTGTCTCGTAATGTTGTCATAATCGCCTTTGATCAACCATATTACGTGAGCATTCCTACTTCATTTCACTATTGCACTCCGTACCCCGCACAATGACGTGCTTGTCCGACCGAGTCTCACAGGTATCACCGTTGCAGCCATCGGAGTTTTCTCCACGGTGGCATATTTGTTTGTAGGCAATGGCATTGTCAAGACGGCTTATTAAGCGGGGTTAAGAAGAAGGTGAGATTTGGGCGGGGAGATGTGTCAGATTGGGAGAGTATTGAGTGACATGGTTTGTCATGACTCCTGAATATTACGCAATGACGGATGCTGGTGGAGTAGTTGAGTCACACAAGGTGTAAGGTTGGAAATCAATAGGTGTATACTGGCAGCGGTGCAGTTGTATATGCTCATACATAGATGCAACTATTTGGTAGTTGTGAATCTAATCAGCTTAGTGATGAATTCTGGGATTGTGGGCATCACTGAATTGCTTCAGAATTATAATATAAACAATTATAAGAAGATAACTAATAATAGCGAGTTTGCGCTTAGCAGCCCTTATAGCGCAGTGGTAGCGCGTGTCACTCGTAATGACAAGGTCCTCGGTTCGACTCCGAGTGGGGGCAGGTGTTTTTTTTTGGTCGTCTAGTTAACACAGCCAGAGTTGCCGGGCAAGGTGCTATGAAACCTTTGTCTTTCTGAGGACCTCTCTATTTTTGTTGGGATGCTTTGGAAAATAATGTTAAAATATCTTTTCACTCCTCTACTAGATGTGAGCCTTAGGGTTACCTACACCCGCTTAATCCTTCTGCAATTACAACACCCAGTCCGATGGATTCTCCCTGGGTTTATGCCAGCTGACGACGACAATGTTCGCAATTAAATATTGACAAACAAGGGCAAACAACGCCAGCGATGTGCTTGGCAAGGAGGTTTGCAGGGGTTGTTTGTTTGTGATGGAGAGGTGATGGATGGATTTGAATGGGATTGATAATAGGGATGGGGGCGGGAAGACGGAGGTCGGCAAGATGGGCGGATGTATATATATATATGGGTGCATATGCAATGCGGCAAGGTTAGGCATGAGGATCTTGTCGGTGGAATGGATGAAAGGGGGCTGAGATGATAATGACAGTGGTAGGTGAAGTGGACATGAGGGTATGAGGGTGATAGAAACCATACGAATGAAAATGGATGATTCTTTGTTTGGGTATTCACAGAAAAGACACCATTGGTTCTAGAATGTGGTTGGAATGGCCCGAGGGCGGACTTCCGGTATTACTGCTCGGACGGAGCAAGTATTTGTCTTAACATTTGGATTCATAATGTCTTGATAAAGAAAAAAAAGGAAATGCTGACGTCGCACGATGCCAAAGGGAACCATAGATTTGGATGTGTGGTTCATTCGATTATGGGATGACGCAGCTTGTTGGCCAATTCTAGCATGTGGCCCGGCGAGTCACTACATTGCTTATGAGCCAGAAAATGACCGGATTAGGTTGTTTTCTAGGTCTTTGGTGGAAAATGGATGTAACTGGAGATATATGTGATAGGGTAGGCGATATATTGAGACGTGGGCGGTTTGAGATGGGGGATGGGGCGGAGATCGGGTTCGTGGTGGATATTTTTAGTGATGGGTAGAGAGATGATCCGCAATGGGAGATCATGGAAACGCATAAGTTTGGGGGTTGGATTTGGGTTGTTATTATAAATACATATACTGATGTATATATACAGTTGAATCGAGATATGTGGCTGGCGGCGACGATATCATGAACCACCACGGATTCTGAACCTCGTGGCGATGTTTGTCAAGCAGCGCTGGATCAATACAACACAGCGGTGGCCACTTAAGACTACTGAACAGACTGTCATCGATAAATCCCTACTATAACTTGACATTGACAATCACTACTGAATAAACATCTTTATAGCTCAGAGACATTGGTGCCCCGATCTATTGGCATCTTCCATTTTCCATCCATTCTGCTCGGGCATTTTTACACATCAACATAAGTTCTGCAAGTGCCAAGATGTGAAACGAGCTGTTCTTTTTGGGCGACGGAGCAGCAAAGTGAAGGGGGAAAGTAGATCTCGGCGGTTATAGTGGTTACTTGCATAAGTATATATGATTGGATATCTAGGGTATAAAGACGCGTGTTTATGTATGTATGTGTGTGTGTGCTTGTAAGTTGGGAAAATAATTGGACAGTGGTTTTTGACATGTGAGACAAGACCATGACCAGTCATTCCAAAAGAGAAGCAAAAAAAAGGGAAAATTCCTAAAATCCTGAGATGATCGTCCCTTTCGGCTTACGAACCCACAAGAGACCCAAGAGTGAAGACGAGATCTTTTTCTTTCTTTTTTCAAAAAAAGACAGGGCAAATCAATGGCATTGCAGCTCCGGTGAGCGAATAACAAGGAAAGGATCGCCATTCTGAGACGTTGGTGACGGTGTAAGTGCAGGAGTTGTATTGTTAATGCGGAGACGTGTAGGACGGGGAGGGGGGTCAGTGAGGATGTATTTTGGTGATGTGAAGACTTTTGAAGATTGTGAAGGTTGAAAAACAAAGATGAGATGGCGAGAATGATGAGACGCGAGGAAGAAGAGGCATTGTGTGGGTTGCGGGAGAATATTGAGGCAGTAACACTGTTAGGAAAGCTTCGCAAAGGTCACTTCTTCTCTCTGCTTTGCAAGTGGCTACTGTCCCATTGGCCTCCCACATTCTACTTAGCCAAATCAGCTAATTAATAGCATATTGCCAGCCGCTGTTGATTTTCTAGATAGATAATCGCTCTTAGATATCCCCTAGTCCCTCGTTTTTCAGCCCCATAATTACTCCCATGTGTCAAACTGCCGGCACCACAGACACTGCCGGGCGAGGACATGTGTAAACGGAAAGATCTGACGACGTGGATAGGCGTGTTTGTTTGTGTTTGTATATGTAGAGAAAGAAAAAAAAGATTCGTCATGTGTTTCGGATTTGGGGAGAGGTTGATGTTTAGTGCGGTGGGAGGTGATGCTATATTGAGATGGATTATAGATATATATCGAGAGGGTTGGACTCGGGAATGACTTGTGAGAGACTTTTGTTCTTTTCCGTCAATGTTTTTGACTCTCTTACATATTTGTCTCTATTCTTCTTTTCATTAATCGTCAATCGCCACTATCCAGAGACACAATCATCACTTCTCTCTCCTATATATTCACTCCTCTCCAATTTGGCCCCACTAGTCAATAAGTGTACCTGCAGCAACATACATGAAAAACGTCTCTCAACGCCTTTCCTCGGCTCCTCCTCTCCTCGTGCAAGGACTCCATGCCGAATCCCACTCCATCGTAACAAGGACCCTCCACCGCCCTGGCTCTAAATAATATCCCCTTGCTCAAGTCCTTGCCCACGGACGGCTGCATTGCATTGTGGGCCAACCATCGTCGGTCATCACGGGCCCCTCTTTTTTTTCTTCATATATACTCACCTACACACACAGAATCATACTCTTGATTCTTTTCTTTTTTTCTTTTCCTTCTCCTTGATATCGAGATCCGCTGGTTATCAACCAACTTTCTTGTTGCTTTTTGCCTTTATTGCTTCAGGCTCCCGGTGGGCTTTCGGTAGCCGGACTACATTCTTTTTTTTTCTCCTTCATGGATGACTTTTACTGTTTATTTTATTTGCATTCTTTAACGATATCAACAATTGCATCACATCACCATCGTCAGATAATATTCCCTACTTAACTTAACAAAAAGCCTATATCTTGTCCATCATCATAGACACCAAGATACACCAAATACCTGAGACCGAAAGAAAACAGAACAAACAGTTGCCACTATGAGACTCCCTACCTTCCCCTCCCGCCACCTGGCCAACCGCGCGGCCGACTCACTCTCCTTGTCTGCCTCCACCGCCACCTCCATCGCCTTCCTCACCGTAACGCAGACCTTTACTTCTCCCACCCCCACCATAACCGTCTCACTCTCCGGAACTGCCCCGGAATATTCCTTTTCTGATGAGGAACTTTCCGACTGGGACTCAGAAGACGACGAGGACCTCACCTGGGATGACGACATTGACGGCGTGACCGCCGAACAGCTTGATTGCAGGAAGGGTGGCGAGGACGACTCGGATGACGATAGTGACGATGAGGGTGGTGAGCCCAAGGATGTCCGGCCGCCGCCTCGTGGGCAGCCGCAGCTGCAGCCCTCTGGTGAGACCCCTGCGGGCAACGGGACAATCACCTCTACTTCGTTAGCGCCGATTGCTGCTCCGTCGGCCACTAGCACTTCGCTGGTTCTGCCTTCTTCTGCCATTCCTACCACGATCGTTACTTCCTCCGTTATCTCCACTACCACCACCAGTACCTCCAACTCTATCCTCTCTTACACCTCCTCTTTTTCCCTTCCTACCTCTTCTCTCTCATCCACCCCCATCCTCATCAGCAATTCCATCAACACTTTTGTCTCCCCCACTCCTCTGTCCACTCTCTACACCCTAACTGCCGGCACCGGAGCCATCTTCGGTACGCCGACCACCGCGATTGCCGTCGCCACCTCGCCAGCTGCCTCCGGCGGTAACCCCGGTAACAACAAGACCGCTGCCGCCGGCATTGCCGTTGGCACCACCGGTAAGTTTCTCCACTACAACAATTCCCATCTGAGATCCACCCCAATTAACACTCCCCCCAGCCGGTGTCGTTTTCGTCGCCTCCGCGGCCTTCATCCTCGCCCGCATCCGCCTCAAACGCAACAAAGCCTCCTCCCCCACCTCCTTCACCCCCTCCACCCCCGGCACCGGTGATTCCCCTTCTCCCTACATGACCCGCGCCGTCAACCTCAACGTCCCACCTTCTCCCAATCCCTTCACCATGTCCCCTACCCGCCGCATCATGACCAACAGTGAGCTCCTCGACAATGTCATTGCCGCCGCCTACGCCGCCGAAATCGTCCCGAACGCGAGCCGCCCCGTTGCCTCCACGCATGCCTCGATGATGCCCCCCGCGACCGTCCCCGGGCCCGCAGGCGCCGTGTACGGGTATGGATACGACGATGCGGAAAGTGAGGTTGACGATGGCATGGGGCCCAACCGGTTTTCTGCTGCACTGCGGGTCCTCGTTGACCCGGCAGTCCCTGTTGTCATCGAGCAGGCGGCTGGCGATGATACGGTCATGATGTGGATGGATGGCATGGCGTCGCCGTTGCCGATGGCCCTAGAGGCCGAGGAGACACCGGTGGGATTTGGCGGGCTGGGGGTGGGGATGCCCGTAGAGAATTTGGACGAGCCGAGTTTCTATGATATTGACGGGGTGAGGATTCCGTCGGCGTATGCGAGTGAAAGGATTTCTGGGGTGACGGAGTCTGAGAGACCGGATAGCCCGTGGGATTATGAGGAGTATGAGCGGACGGGGTTGGCGCCGCCGGGTGGGTACATATAAAGGTAAAGGTGTTTGATTTTCTGATGTGACTGGCACTGTATGTTGTGTCATGACTATATTCTTCTTCGGTTCTTGTCTATTATTTTTTATAATTATTTTTTGCCCCATGTAATATTAAATTGTATCCCAAATTTCACACAAAGAATTTGCCTTTTTGAGATGTATATCATGTAGCATGACTTGATATGCCATTAAAATAAACTAAACACAATAAGCAACTCTCCGCTTCTATGTATCAAACTCCGGATTCACCCACTTAGGCTCCCCACTCCACCGCCGCAACTTCTCTCCAAACCTCTGCAACAACGCAAACACCGGCACCGACAACCCCACCGTAACAATTCCTTGCGTCGCAAACGTCCACGAATACCCCACCGCATCCACCCATGGCACAATATAAAACGGATTCGCAAACGCTGAGAAATTCAACAACACGCTGTAAAATGTCACAATCGACATGGCCTGCCGCGGATAGCAGTCGACAATGTACGCCGACAGGGCTGCGTTGCCCATCTGGATGCCGGCGCCAACTGAGAAAATGTTAGTGGGGGGAATGTTACACAAGGAATTTAAAGAAGGAAGAATCCCACGTGAGAAGGCGAGATACCTGGTGGTACAACATGTGGGTTTTAAACATAGAGAGTTTTGACTTACAAAGGGCTAGCGCGATCTGGCCGACCATCCAGTGCCACTGCTTGTCAATACTAATACCCCAGACGATGAGGCCGATGCTGGTGATGACGGCGCCGGGGTACATAAGCCAGAGGCGATCCTCGGGAAGTTTCTCGCTACTGCTACGACTCCGCGCTCGATGTAGGACAATCCAATCAGAGAGGCGGCCGGACGCGAAAATTTCGACGAGAAGGGTGCCGATGATGAGGCCGATGAAGAGGAGGCCTTGGATTTGCGGCGAGTATTGGGCGTAGGCGGCGGGGATCATGGAGATGACGGAGATGATCCACCAGTACCAGATGAAGCAGAAGGCGCAAACAGAGAGGGAGATGACGGGGAAGGGCCAAGTGAGGAGGAAGCGGGTGAGGGGGGAAAAGAAAGAAGGGGTTTTGAGGGAGGGGATGGGTTTGAGATTGAGGAAGGGGAGGGTTTTGGTGCGGGGGGTGTCAAAATTAGTAACTGTGGCCGAGGGTGACTTTTCGGATAGGGATGCGTGTGCACGGGATTCGAGGGTCTGCATGTGCTTGCGGGGATAGAGCGTTTCGGGAAGCCACAGCAACTCGGCGATAAAGGTCGCCCCGATGAAAATTGCTGTCAACCACTGAATCCAATCAAAGCTCACTAGGTACACAAACCCACCCACCAACGGCCCAAAATACGGCCCCATGTCAATCGCCAGTACCCATAGGCCAATCTTCTCCCCCCTCTCATGTTCAAAGAAACAGTCATTAATAATACTCAGGCCAACGGTCGCCGCCGGGCTCACGCCGAGCCCCTGGAAGAACCGCGCCGCCATATAGCTGGGGAAAGTCTTCGCTTTGGCGCAGGCGATAGTGGAGGCGAGGGCGATGAGGGTGCCGAGAAGGAAGATGGGGCGGCGGCCAAGGATGTCGGAGGGGGAGGACCAGAGGAGGGGGCCGAGGGAGAGGCCGAGGGAGGGGATGGCGACGGTCCAGTTTACTTGGGTAGTGGTAATGTTGAATTTTGTTTGGATGTCGGGGAAGGAGGGGACAGTGGTGGTGGTAATGTAGGTGAAGAGGAAATAGCTGTATTGTTAGTGTTAGAAGTGAGTGGAAGAGAGAATAATATGGCACTTACAGCGCCATGACGATGGAAAGGATCGTGTTCTTTTGCAGCTTCGACCAGTTCAGCGGGTCGAGCGGGTCATCGCACGGCTGCGGCTGAAGCGGGAAGCCATTTTTGTCGAGTTTGAGTACGGCGCATGTCTTCTCTTCAGAGACGGGTGATGCCGATTCGACGTCCGGGTTTTTCGCCGTCGGGGACAGAAGGGTCTTTTCGGAGAAGGAGGAGGTCATCGTGGCTTTGGGGACGTGTCTTGGCTAGCCAATGCGAATAGGCCAAGAACTTTGAAATATTGGTGGATGATTAAAGGCAAAGGGAAGGAACTTGGTGACAAAATAAACATGGCGTTGCAGGTGTTGATATTAGCCTTTGCTAATCACTTGATAAGTAGGATGATATCTGGGGGGAGAGGGTCTATCTGCTGACGTAACTTGCTAATACCATGCTTATTATGCGCACTGGGGGCTTCCTCTTGTCTCAAAGTTGGATTCTGGAAATTAGAGTATGGAAATGGTAGTCTCCAATATGGCGGAGATCATACCGGGATATAATCCTCCGCATCTGACGTCGCGATAGGGTGTGTGCGAGGCTAGCGACGAGTGACAGTCTGGAGAACGAGGTGACCAACCGGATTATGTACCTTGATGATATGAAGCAGAGTACATTACTTTCTTTATTCCTGTGATTGAATCATGTCCTTTGTATTGCAATCCCCATCATCCATCACACTTCCACAAACGTTTCTTCATCTTATCATCATTATCGCATCACTTATCTATCCCCAAGCAGCACAGGTCCCGACAGGGAAGCAGCGTTTTGGTGCCAGAGCGTTAATAATGCTTATCAGCAGATGGATATGTTTGATTGATAATTGCGATATGGGTAGGACGAGGAGGACTAGCGAGGGCGGGATCAGTGCGGGCGCTAGAACGTGGAAGGTGGGGGGCGGAGGGAGGGGGGGGGGGGGCTTCTCAATGATTATAGAGATGTTTTTGAAGTTTTGTATAGGTTGGTATAGTAGAAGAAGCTTCAAATGACATCGTGCATCAAATACTTCACTTCACCTCGAGCAATATACTCGCATTACATCATACACCACCGCACCTTCCATCCATATATCCGGGCCGGTTGAAAAGATACACTCCATACTTTGCCTGTCTCTCCATTACATTAAGCTTCTTGCCTTCTTCCCGCACGAACTTGTACCCCTACTCTCTTCTCCACGGCTGTTCTCTGAAAAGACTGAATAGCCGCGACCATCGTTTTCTTTGCTCACCCGTGACCAGCCGAATCCTTCCGTGGCATTGCCGACCGCGACGTCGAGACGTGCGTGCGGACTTATACACAGCGTATTGATTATTCTATATTTTTCCCAAGACGGTGATGGGCATTCTGTTTTATTTATATAGATCAAAACACGGCCAAGACTTGGGGATATTCTGGGTTGTTGACCTTGACATTATACAATTGAAGCTCTGGTGTTGAGAGACCCATAATTTTCGTGAATAGCAAGTACACAGATATAATCTTGACATGCAGGTAATTACCAGATATGGCGCGTGGGGTTTATTGCATTCACTTAGACACCCCTACAACTAAAGAAGCCTCGGCCAAAGCGTCTCGATATTGACAATGCTATCTGTGAACCCAAAACGCGACACTTACAGATAGAAATTACCATATTTTTTGCTCCACTTTTTAGTATAAAATGCCTCTGTATCTAAATAAATAGTTAATATCTCCCTCACACATCCATTACTTGACCAAGTCGCCTCGCCCGCCATCGAAAAATCATGATTGATAGGAACAATTCAAACAAAGTATCAGTCTAACCCTCTTCGGCAACATTGCCCCCATCCTTTCTGGAACACAAATTGCGGCCGCCGGCGGCCACCAGGACCGGGAGTGTTTTGGCAAGGCCGTTGGCAAAGAATTTTTACCCAGGATTTTGGATTGGGGTCATGGAGAGGCTGCGTGGTGGGTGGTGATGGAGGTTTTTTTTGGGGGACAGCTGGCAGTTGGGTGACGAAGTGCCGGTTGGACCGGGAGGAGACCGGATTGTGGAGGAGGAGAGTGATTATGAAGGTTTAGTTATGAAGATATGATTATTGAGGCTGTGGTTATGTTCATGTGAATGATCTTTGGGTTCAGCGGCCTGAAGGTTTATAGGCAACAGGCTGCATCACGCATGCCCGACATCGGCATTTGCACGTCGCCAAGACAAACTAGGAACCCAGAGACAAATTTCATAAATCAATCGCTATTCACAATTTGTTACTAAAGAAAAGCCTCTGGCGCCCATCTCCTTTATTCGTCGTACATATTTATATATTTCCTTTATGCTATCATCTCAAGGAGCCTTGGCGGCCGCATCAGTTCCGCACTTTCAAACTCTTGAACGTGGTCACATTTTAAGCAGCACTTTAATAGCGTAATAGAATCTGGTATTAATACTGACAAGCTGGTGACGGATGCGCGCAAAAAATGAGGCAGGGTTGTGTGGCGTTTATATACTTGGAGATAACAGCGAGGGGCATCATGGGTTTACATAATGACGGGCGTACTAACCCTAACAGTGACATCGCTATGTAACATTGGATACATTTTCACGATAGGGCTCCTGCAGAGAAGGAGATAACGATCAAGAATGACACATGCAAATTGTAACAACTACTAACCAATAACAAACCTAACCTTCAACAAGCTGAACCAAACTCATTGAACGTTCTCGCCTGCAACCACAAATAACAACACACCCCAAGCTGAACGGAGAAAATCACCACCGCCCAACCCACCATGTGTCCCTGTATCACAATAAAAGAACTCAAAAAGTCACTATATCTTTGTGCCTCATAGCATATTATTACCTGTTGCACATATTCCAATCGTAAAAATCGCCCTGTCTGGTTTTCCTTTTGAGTCAATCTGCATATCGGATCAGGGACTGATGTCCTGACTAATGATTCGGAGCGTCGGGAATTTGGGGATTTGAAGGTACCGTATGATTCAGATAGGCGATGGGTATATTTGGGCGGCAATGTCGAGGAAAAACAAACAAGTGAGTGTATTGATGATCTGATACTAAGAACTACCAGGTAATGGAATTGACCCATGTGGAAGCCCGGCACTTGGCTTCTGAGCCCTTGGAGATAACATGGTACTGAGGCTGTTTCATTTTGTTCACTTTCCTATTTGAGAGACTGTCTGAGAAAGTGGGTTGCTGAGAGAAATATTGGATGGAGGCTTGATATGAGGCTCATGGGTCGTCTGATGGGTCTACTGGCTTGAAGAATAATGGACGAGTTGCCATTCTGAGGGTTAGACTATTATCAGATCAGAAATTTTTGAGGTCTTATGTGATGGTTTCCAGGTTATTCATGTCATTATAGATGTTGTAGCAATTATCAAGTACAACGTCAAAAAAGCTAATCAGCTCGTCACTTTATCTGCTGAACCTTTAAGATGGTGGTTCACACCATGTATTACATCTCCTACTCAGCTATTTACCCCCTAGTATCCAAGGACATCACTTTCTCCTTTCCTTATAACATCACCTTGTATCCCATCTATCTCCACAGTAGAAAACATAGCGTCAATAATATCGAGACTGAGACACAAGACACCCTATATTCAATCCATCCATAACTTCCTCACATACACAAACCAACTCACTACGCCATCAATTTCCCCGGATCCCATCTGATATCAACCCGTTCTCACCTCCCCACCTTCCGCAACCAAAACAACTCTACCAAACATATCAAACATAACCCAAGAAACCACTCACATAAAGCTAAGACACAATAATCCTGCGCCACAAATATACCAGAGATATTGCAGAATAACCATTGCCCATAGCCTGCCTGCATCTATGATGTCACCAATTTGCATATCTTGGCTAGCCGCACTTGACCACCATTACGGACACAACTTCCCACGCATCCAAGATAACCGTAGCAAAGAAGAAATCAAGTGATCAAAAACATGTATATACGCATGTAATGGCCAGGGTTTTATAGGCGATCGTTGATTTTGTGTGAGACGGGAAATTAGACGAAGTGGTGTTATACGGCATATCGGCAGACCTCGCGGTGGTGTGATGTTGAAAAACAGGAGAGGGAGGTTTCTGTGGTCCTGGAGAAGACTTGGGAGTTGGACGATGAAGAATGAGGAGAATATAAGGTTTTGGATGGTATCTTACCTTTGGAGATTCATACATCCATTGCGTCTGTCAGGAGGAACACAGTGAGTAGAGCTGATGCATTATCTTCTATCTATAGTAGTTTGGCTATTTTATCTGCCACCTAATGTTCTTGGAATATGGTCAAACCTCCGTCAGGCGATGATTGCAAAATATGACTGCAAATACCAACTATTACAGTGATAATAATCAAGAATGTAGGTGGTTTGGGTTCACAATAGTCCAATGCAAAGAAATATTTGCTCTGAAATGCATATGTGGACTGGTTCAGAGCCAAAGGAATTGATGATATGATTAATAAACCCGATTCCAGTATCAAGGATATATTGATACAACAAACATTACCTGGTTGTTGTACTCAAAACTTAAAGCATCTAATTCAGGCCAGATAAGTTGGACAATCGCAAAGTAGATATCCTCCGTCACTATATCTAAACTGATTTCATTGCCACACACCATTTCCTGCTTCATATACATCTATACCTCTGCATTCTGGCCATGAATCCGGCTCCAGATTATCTATATATCAATTAAGATGGATAGTTACACAAGGCCTATCAAGTGGGGCAGCATTGTCAGCGTAACTACCGCAATTGGATAATGAAGGAGTTGGTTACAATACTACGTGAGATAGTCTTAGTTGATGACAAGGACTGCGTGTGATGGTATAGAAAGAAAGAAAAATCATCGCAGCATGTAAGGCAATGATGTGATGCGGAGTGGCAATCAACCTGGTGGTGAGATATTGCCAATAAAGCTGCATATTGCATCCCATAATGCAGTTTCGCCGTGGGGCATCCCAGGGCAGAGTGCATGTGGCCTCTGTATCAGATGTCAATGGGACATCCCGCGAGCTGGAGTTGGGATTGGGGTTGCAGGATTGGAGACGCGTAAGCTTAGGGTGAGACGGTTTGAGATTTTGGGATGTGAGGCTTTGTTGTTTTTGATGGAGGTGGAGCTGATTACGAGTGAGATCAGAACATAAGGTAAGGGAAGATCATCAACGTAACATGGTATTAGGTTATTATTAATGAATAGAACTCTGCGGTCTGTCATTACACAACCTATGACAGGCACCACTACCAAGAATTCGCCTTGTGTCATTGTCTTACAAAATTATTCATAACATTAATACTTTGCTGTCCCCCTTAATCCTCGCCATCTCCACACAGGTCCAAAAATATCCCCCAACGCTCCATTGGTAGGATCTCAATCGTTCCCCCTTTGGCTGTCTCACGCCAACGGCAACTCCTTCGCTAGTGATAGAGACACGTCAGGGTTGAGTTTTGATGGCTGGGAGACGAGTCATCAGGTACAAGATTTTGTTGAGACATAGGGTGAGACAGTATTGGTGGTGGTGATAGTTATGGTGTGAGTTCGTTGATACTGCGTCCGGAGTGCTGGGACGAGAGGGAAAGGAACGGAGTAATTTGTATATGAAAAGTGAGGGCATCTCGAGGTCAACGAGTCTTGTCGTTGTTATCAGCAGCAGAGTTATCTCATTACTTCTCCCATTAATTATTCTGAGATCTTTTTTGCTGTCTTTGAATACTTCCACAAGACAGTTAGCCTGCTGATTGTTCCGACAGCCTATTTAATACTAGAGTTTTCTTCCATTATACTTCCTATTCATTATAATATCTTTGTTATATAATATCCTCTGCTTCTTTCATAGACAGCATTACAATCCTTTTCACTACTTCACTTTCTGACCTAACACACCCCGACGTCTTCTCATCTCAATGTCTCCGGATCATCCGCCCCCGTCTGGATCTTCTTCCTCACCGCATTCCCATGGCCATTATCGCTGCTTTCCGCAAAGAAAGCATCCTGCAAATCCGTACAACCCTAGCCCAACAACAGGTCGTTGACGCCGCCTTCGCTCTCTCTTGCCGCTTTTTCGGCTTCCCGCACGCGGAAAAGGCAGCGCTTGTCAACCGCTTTTTCTACGGTGGGTACATTGCCTCTGGTGAGGAAATCACCGATGACATCGCCGACTACTTAGGGGTCTACACGGTGACTAAGGATATCAAGAAAGGGGATCTCCGGCATGGAATGGTCCTATGCCATGGCGAGCAGTCGTGGCTGTCGGCGGACTTTGAAGAGATGGTTGGCACGTATCAGAAGCAGTTGAGTGAAGTTGGGAATATCTTGCTGGGCCTGATTGAGCTTGGCCTCGCCCAAGACGGCTGGCATCACCTCCGCGTTCCCCAGTAGGCTTATCTTTTCAGTGTATTTTTCCGTTCCTTGCTAACAGTTCACTTTTAGCTTCCTCAATGCAACCGCACCAACGGCAAGGGCAAAGCCGACCACGGCATCGGCTTACATACCAACTACGGCATGCCCGTCATCGCCTCGCAAGACCGCGTCGACGGCCTATTCGTCCAATCCTCCTCGTCCATCGAGCGCACCGAAAACTGACGCACCTTCGCCGCCGGCCTCCACAAGGACTCTGCCTCAGGCTGGATCTTCATGCCGCCCGAAGACAACATCTTCACTGTGTTCCCCAGCGACATGCTGCAGTATATTACGGGGAACTACCTGCCGAGCACGCTGCATAAGGTAGGGTTGAATACGGCGGAGAGTCATTGCTGTCGAAGGCTGAGTACAGACGGGAGTATGGATTTTAGACATTTCAGGTGTTAGTGCAAGTGATTACTAGGGTTCGGGTTACTGACGTGATGTTATGATTTCTTTAATTTGTCTCTGACTTCCTTTGTCTTTGAATTTGACTGTTTTGGCTACATTTCTCTTGCACTATTTCTTTTGTCTTATCGTTTGTGTTTGTTGATTTTCTCATATACAATTTTCTTCTGTTGACCTGTTCTGCTTCTTTCGTCCTTATCAATCTTTTTGTATGGGGGGCATCGTTTATTGATTTCAGCATTTTTATAGTCAGACCTGCACAAGGTGATTGACTCGTAGTAGATACTTCTTGATTAATTATAATTTTGAAATAATAAATATTTCCTTCACATCACCTACAAATAAGATTCTTACTAATCAACGTTGGCAGGACCAGAATGTGACTCCTGACCCTAACCACCTACACGATAACTTCCGTTTCGGGTAACTATAATCTTAAATCACCTCTTCCACCACAAAATGACACGCGAAGTGAGCATATTGTATCTGGTATTTCTGCATCTCTACTTGTGACAGCTTCCGTATAGCAACCCATTTAACGCCACGATCTGTCAAATTATCTTGTGCCCATCAACCGCCAATACCCTTGGCACGCCCCGTGTTATCACCAGCGTGCCTCGGAGTAACGCAAGCTTATATATTACTCGCTCTTCCAAGTTTCTTCACTCAATCCATCGTTCCTACACGACAATTAGCCTTTCCATCCCCATTTTTACCGCCTCCATCCTGCCTAAATTTTCCCACCCACAGAGTTCCCCTCCGCCTCTTCGCTACGGCCTTTTTTTTTATTTGTCCCCACATGGGGTTAGAGTCTAGCCCCACTTTTATGCTGTATACAGAGATATGCCCTGCCGTGTCCGGGCCCCGGGGACTATCAGGGTGTCCTAAATCGAACTACACCATGGAAACGGACAATATGCGGTCGGCATGATAGCGGGGACCGGAGACAACTGGTAGAAAAGCACTGCGAGTGTCTGTAATGAACCTATCATGCAATTTTTGCCAACGTGTTCACGGAAGATGAAAGGGCAGTTGTCTAGGACCAAAAGTGTGTAACAGGTATGATAGATACAGGAAGAATGTTAGCGGTCTTGCCAAGGAACGGACAGGGGAGAGAAGGGATAAGACATTGATGGAGCATTGTGAGAATGGTCACGATTTTGATGAGTTCTTAATGAAAATAAACGTGTCTAAATTGACGAGATGCGCGGCGCTGTGGTCGGTTTATATCCGTCAAAATAGTTTAGACCCCAGAGTATCTTTGAGCCGCTGTATTGATGAATCTTCAGTGGCATTGATCCTGTTATCAGCTCAACCACAAATTCGCCAAGACTATCCTGTATCACATGAAGGATTCCATCCCTGGATTGTAGGGAGACGCTCATAATTAGATTTAGTCTAAGTTCAAACAACAAATAATATTGGACTACCGTGAACCATCTTATAAGCAACGACGTAGTCCCTCGGGCTCTTTCCTTTTTTTTTCTTCATCATAAGTCGAGGCAACTACTAAGTTCTGCACTTTCCTCATCTAAACTTTCTAGCCTCTATTTTTTTTCTTTCAAATTTTTGCCCTGATACACACTAAAAAAATGGGAAATAAATCTGTCGTTGTCCCGGGGTCAACCCCCGGGCTTCCGTCCTCGGAGCTTTCTGCCCCGGCCCATACGTTGTCTACCGAGACGCTTGTCTCGGAGCTTTCCTGCTCTTCATTGACTGGTATCTCTGCCGAAGAAGCTGCCGCCCGCCTGGCCATCAGTGGTCCCAACACTCTTGATGAGGGCGAAGGCGTGTCTCCCTTGCGTATCATCGTTGCGCAGATTGCCAATGCCATGACACTCGTCTTGATTCTTGCTATGGCCGTATCCTTTAGTATCAAGTCCTGGATTGAGGGTGGCATCGTCGCCTTCGTCATCCTGCTGAACGTCATTGTTGGCTTCTTCCAGGAATACTCTGCCGAGAAGACCATGGACTCGCTCCGATCGCTTTCGTCGCCCACGGGCACCGTCATCCGCTCTGGGACCTCCTCAATCATCCCGTCAGCCGAGATTGTCCCCGGGGATCTCGTCGTTCTGAAAATGGGCGATACGATCCCCGCCGACATCCGACTGATCGAGGCCGTCAACTTTGAGACTGACGAGGCCCTGCTTACCGGTGAATCCCTGCCGGTCCGGAAAGATGCCTCCGCCATCTTCGACGCTGATACTGGCCCTGGGGACCGATTGAACGTTGCGTACTCGTCTAGCATCGTCACTAAGGGGAGAGCCGCTGGTGTTGTATATGCTACCGGTCCTGCTACGGAAATTGGTGCCATTGCCTCGGCGTTGCGTGCTAAGGATTCAAAGGTGCGGCAGCCACGCATTGGCAGGCATGGCAAGGTTACTCCGTACAGGTACCTTGAGGCGTATACTCTGACAACTACGGATGCCATCGGGCGCTTCCTCGGCGTCAACGTCGGGACTCCTCTCCAGCGCAAGCTGTCCAAGTTGGCCATTCTCCTATTTAGCATCGCTGTCGTCTGTGCCATCATCGTCATTGCCTCCAACAAATTTGACGCCAGCCAAGAGGTCATCATCTACGCGGTCGCCACTGGTCTCTCCATGATTCCTGCTTCCTTGGTCGTCGTCTTGACCATTACTATGTCTGCTGGAACCAAACAGATGATCCACCGCAACGTCATCGTCCGCAACCTCCGTTCCCTCGAAGCCCTCGGCGCCGTAACTGATATCTGTTCTGACAAGACTGGAACTCTGACTCAAGGCAAGATGGTTGCCCGTAGTGCCTGGATTCCGGCAATGGGAACCTACACTGTAGACCCCTCAAGTACCCCTTTTGATCCCATTGTTGGAGCCCTACGGCATATTGATGCCCAGCCGTCCAAAGTTGACCTCAAGGCCGGCGGGAACGTTTGTGGCCCGCAGCGAGCCGCTGGCGATCTTCTCTCCGCTTCCAAGTCGTCTCTCCAAGACTTCCTCCGTGTTGCTTCTCTGGCAAACCTTGCCACCATTGTCAAGAAGGATGATGTCTGGGTTGCGCACGGTGACCCAACCGAAATCGCTATCCAGGTTTTTGCGTCCCGGTTCGATCACAACCGTCTCAGATTCCTGCGCGGCGACTCACCTGAATGGGAAGAGATTGCCGAGCTTCCTTTTGACTCGGATGTCAAGCGTATGTCGGTCATTGTCCGAGAGACTTCTACTGGCCAGTGTTGGGCCCTGACAAAGGGCGCCGTCGAGCGTGTTCTCGGAACCTGCACTGACTACCTCGTTTCTGAAGACGGTACCCGGGTGCCCATGACCCCGGAGTTTGAACAGCAGGTTCTCCAAAACATGGAGGCCTTTGCCGGGATGGGTCTCCGAGTCCTAGCTCTGGCCTCAAAGCCCTATGCGGTTGAAATTTCCAAAGGCGACGAAGTCGATCGGAGCTTCGTCGAATGCAATCTTACTTTCCGCGGCCTCATTGGGCTCTATGACCCTCCGCGTGCCGAGTCGGCGCCTGCTGTTCGTCAGTGTCACGAGGCAGGAATCTCGGTGCACATGTTGACTGGCGATCACCCGGAGACGGCCAAGGCCATTGCAACCGAAGTTGGCATTTTGCCGAGCCAGATGGGCAGGGTTTCGGCAGATGTGGCCAAAGTGATGGTGATGACGGCGACGCAGTTTGATAGGTTGTCGGATGACGAGGTTGACAGGCTGCCGGTTCTTCCGTTGGTGATTGCACGGTGTGCGCCGAATACCAAGGTTCGCATGATTGAGGCTCTGCACCGCCGCAAAAAGTTTGTTGCTATGGTAAGTGTTCCTATAGATGTTGTTTTGGATTTTTGGAGATTCAGTTTGTTCTGACTTCGTCCCAGACTGGTGATGGCGTCAATGACTCCCCCTCGCTGCGCCGTGCTGATGTTGGTATTGCTATGGGCCAATCTGGCTCCGACGTGGCCAAAGATGCCTCTGACATTGTCCTCGCCGACGACAACTTTGCCTCCATTGTCGCGGCCATCGAGGAAGGCCGCCGCATTTTTGACAATATCCAAAAGTTTGTCCTCCATGTCTTGGCCGAGAACATTGCCCAAGCTGGAACCCTTCTTGTTGGTCTTGCTTTCAAGGATAGCAGAGGGCTATCTGTTTTCCCGTTGGCGCCTGTTGAAATTGTGTGGATTATCATGGCGACGTCCGGGATGCCTGATATGGGTCTTGGATTCGAAAGGGCCGTCCCTGATATTATGAAGAGACCTCCTCAGAGTTTGAGGACTGGCATCTTCACGGTGGAATTCATCGTCGACATGCTTGTGTACGGTCTTTGGATCACGGGGCTGTGCCTGGGGTCTTTCTCGCTCGTGGTGTTTGGCTTCGGTGACGGGGAACTCGGTACTGGGTGCAACGACAAGTACGATGATTCGTGTGACACGGTCTATCGTGCGCGTGCTACCACATTTGCGTGCCTGACCTGGTTCGCTCTCTTCCTGGCTTGGGAGATGATTGACATGCGCCGTTCCTTCTTCCGCATGCAGCCCAAGAGCAAGTTATATTTCACCCAATGGGCCCACGATGTCTGGCAGAACAAATTTCTTTTTTGGGCCATCATGTTTGGCTTCATCTCGTTGTTCCCGCTTCTGTACATCCCGGTCATCAACAAGGTTGTCTTTAAGCATAAGGGTATTTCGTGGGAATGGGGCATTGTGTTTATTGCGGCGGGTTTGTTTTTCCTGGGGGTGGAGAGTTGGAAGTGGGTCAAGAGGGTTTACTTTCGGAGACAGGCGAGGAAGAGTACAGGGGTGGTGTGGAAGGATATTGATATTGAGCAGCGGTCTTTTGGGGATTACTTTGTCAAGGATGGGCCAGTTGTTTTGGAGAAGGCAGTACAATCTACGCCTGGAATCAGTCAGGCGCTCACTGTGGCTAATAATCAGTGATGATGAGGAGTTAAGCCGGGTATCAGTTTCACGCTTGGTAAGGAATCAAGGACGGATATTTGTTGACTATCGTTGACGCGGCTGTGTGCTACACCAGGATCTTACCCCACATGATAGTGTGACAGGGTCAATATCTGGCTCAAGGTCTTGATTTCACAGATTTTGGGTGCATTCGGTTGGCTGCGGGCATATTGTTTAGTATGCATCACAACTATGGATCATCGTGTGGATCCCTTACTTCATCGGTACACTTATATACATAGACAAGTAAAAGTGTTTTTGAATTTTATATTAGATTGCAGAATTAAATTTAACAAATCTACAGGGCTAAAATATTTCACGTGGTCACACATGTGACATCATCGCGTGGAAAAAGCCTGGATAAAGCCCGGAAACAAGTGGTATATATTGCAGTCGTGTGTACAAGACGCGACAACGTCGTACATTAAAAAAAAACACAAAGGGGTATCTTAACAGAACCCAAAAAAGGGCCGGCCAACTACAGCCACCGGAACGAAGGAACAAACAAAAAAGAAAAGTTCAACAAATCCCCTTCCATTCTTTTTTTTAAACCCCACCCCTTCTACAACAATCTCACCAACACCGAACCCAGCCCCACCGCTGCCATTGCCATTGCCACCGACGGCCGCACCTCAGCGCTGGCATCCTCCTCATCATTGCTGCTACCACCCGAATCTGCGTTATTCGGCGTGCCTGGCGTATACGAGTAGTTCGCTGTGTCGCCCACCTTGACCTTCTGCCCTGTGGGATAAATGATATTCCACACCGGGGTATCCGTCAACGCCGTGGTCAGGCCCAGCGTGTGCGGGCACGATGGCTGATTTTGGTTGGGATAGTCAACGAGTTCGCACACCTCATTGTAGCCCCACTGACACGTCGAGTCGAGGATATTGTACAGGGCGTAATTCTGCGCGACATACGACCCTTGGTCCTCCAGGCAGCTAGCCAGGAAATTCATCGAGTTGGATGCAGAAATCGGAAACCCGTCAACCTTGATATGGTCCTTGCAATGCTCGGCATCAACATCCTCGTACGTCATCTCGACGGCGCCACCGCTCGTCGGGTTCTCGGTGGCCGATTTTCCGGTGATAAGGTAGTTCCAAGCGTCGTACGACATGTCATGGGCGCCCTGGGACTGGTCGACTTTGAGTAGGTAGACGGAGCGGTCTTGGTAGGAGACTTGGACACAGATGTTGGTGCAGTCGACGGAGGAGGGCCAGTAGGCGACGCGGTCGGTGTTGATGTGGCAGCCGAGGACGCCGATGGAGGAGGAGTAGGAGTCATGGGGGGTAGCCCAGATAGTTCCGGAGTCGGCGGTGGCAGTGGGGGGCAGGAGAGCGGCGGCGAGGAGAAGAGGGAGGGCTGTGTGTCGTGGTGGCATTATGATTAGAATGTGATTAGGGACAGTCAATGTTGAAGACAACTGGTAGATTATTATTATTACAAGTTTGGTGAGCAAATGCCGAAGACAGGGAAAGGGGACCAGAAAGGGGAAGCAGCCCCATGTATATATTTAAGCTTATGTGTAGTTGGCGAGATGTCTCGGCACTTGTCTATGTGGCCGGTGAATGTTAAGTAAGTCATCCAACAGGATAGAGCCGACGATCAACGGAGCAGAAAGCAAAAAAGAAAGCAAAAAAGAAAGAACGACAAAAAAAGGAGCGTGAAGGAAGAAGCAGGCTAATGAACGACAACGGGAGACAAGACCGAGAGACTATCTTGGATTATCGCATTTATAGTGCTTTTCATATATGATGTATTTATTTTTCAACGAAAACAAAGGAATGCCTATGCAGAATATCCGCACGAAAACTCATGATATATGACAGATTCTGAGGTGGTGGTTGTGGACGTGGACGTGGCGCCATAAATAAAAAAGAAAAAAAAAAAAAAAAGAAAAAAGAAAAGTCCCATCGACAACGTTATCGTTCATCTGGGGAAGAACGAGTTGGCTTCGGCGGACGATGAGGGTCCGTCCATCGACGAGGGTGTCTTTGGTCAATCATGCTTAGGTACACGGGCGTGCGTGGTGGTGATGGGATCTTTTTTTTTTCTTTTTTTCTCTTAAAAAAAAATATTTATATATGTATATACATGACGCGCCAACCAAGTCATTGCTAAGTCCTCCTGCCTACGAAAAAGAAAAGAAAAATATCAAAAGGTGCCAACATCATGCTCTCTTGGGGATGAGACCGCCTGAATCAACCCAAGTCGTCAAGGGATAAAAAACTCGCGTGTCATGTCTGACAGTCTGGGGCCCCGGCGATCCTTGTTGTCGATGTAAATAAATAGATTTACAAATCTACATAATAAATATAATACAGACACTATCTGTGGTAAAGAAAAAACAGAGAAAAAAAGTGAGAATCATGTCATGGTAAGATTCGCTCATCGCGTAAAAAAAACTTATTACCCGGACATCACAGAGTCACTGCTGCAGTTTGCCATTCTCTTATGTTAGTAATAGTACCAATTCTGTACGGACGATTCCCGACAAAGCCTATATAAATCGATATCGGCGTATATGTCTGTATATATGTGTATATAATATAAATGAAAAAAAATCAAAGGGAAAAAAAAACACTCAAACATTGGTGATGCTGATATTCGCCTTCCCGCGGATCGATCTCTTATCCCCGTCGACAACTTCCTCCTTGTCCATGTCGCCAGTCACTCGTTACTCATCACAGCATCCGTCCTCGCTACCGAGATTGACCAAGCCACTTGCTAATCTCTCAAAGTCGGATACATTCCGTTATGGTTCGTCTTCTTTCTGCCAAGGATCAATCAGAGGAGTGGACTTGTATATATTTGTCGTGGGTGAATATGCATGGGTAGTTGACACGTGCCATCTAATAGCAACATCACTCATAAAACCCAAACTGGTAGTATACTATGTAATACCCGTCCCGCATCAACTTTTCTACTATTGTCAAAATTAACGTGGGGCGGGAACTACATAGTATGGCCCCAAAAAGACTCAAATTGGAAATCACGGCTCTGTACGTCGACATTTGTGTGGTGCTGTGGTGGATGTGATATATCGAGCATAAGCTCTCCTGCATTGGCACTGTTTGCGATTTGACGTTAAGGATGGATTCAAATATATCTTGGATATCACTGCCGGAAGGGTCAGACTATCCAGCTAGGTTCGGGTACAACAAGATGTCAAGCCCAACAGCCACGATTATTGAATATCTATTTGCCTTAATACTCTTAACAGCAGCCTTCTTGTTGTGGAACTGGGTTGTTGTGTGCCTGAAACACATAAACATGCCCAGTACAGATGTCTCCTGGAAGTTGGTAATCTCAAGGTGAGAGACAGCCTTGGACATCGACTCACATGCTTTTGGATATTTTCACTTGGAATCAGATTGCCTGTTTTTGACCTGTACCAAGAGGTAACCCATGTGTGCAGGTATAATATTATCTAGCCCTTTACCCTTACTGGCGGGTAGATAGAACTGACTTTAGTGGCATCCAAACCGGTATGAGAATATTCGCCCCTGGATTGAGATTTGGCAAAAAGATGGCGGCGGATCAGTTATACAGGTACTCCACATCCGCCACTGTAGGAATCCGATGAGGCTGGTCTCCCGCTGCGAACCGTAAAATTAGAGTAAAAAATACACGACCTTGGTTAATAATCTCTGAAGTCCGAGATAACTTTCGAAACGGTAGTGCATCGCGAGAGAAGAGTTTCGACAGGTAATATCTTGTACAAACAAGACTTGGCCAATCCTCACGGAAAGAAACATCCATTGCATTCAATAGCAGTGTTCCAGAGGTAAATTATCTAATTTGACCTCCATCAACAAAGCCTGTCAAGAGCTCTTGTTCAAAATCCTACAAGGCTTGATACAAATGAGTCTTAAATTCTTTTCTAACCGCCAGAGAAACAAGCGGTCCAAGTGGCTGGTTACTGGTAGACACGATTGCTCTGTCGTCCGAGATATGTACAATGAAATGGTTGAACAATTCAGCCATATTCGTACACAGTTTAGTATCCATGATATTAAAAGATACTCTGCAAAGGAGAAGGTGCGCGTAACAGGTACGGTTTTCACTTTTTCCATCTAGTGATGACATCTTCTCACAAATGAGTCTCAGAAGAGCATCTAGAGTCATTTTCTGGCGGAGGACACCGAACTTTGGCCTTCCGATTCTTGACAGAGTGCCAGTGTCTACATCAGGATTGTTGATGTCTAGGAAGCCTAATGTACACGTTTCATATTTATGAAACGTTTCCAGCTGGTAAAAGGCGGGTGTATGAAATGCCCAGTCTGTGATTTACCACTGTTTTTCTGGTGTAGGTCTTGGAGGGCGTTAACGGCCGCAGGCGGCGAAAGAACTGCAATCTAGGAATTGGTACCTAGCAGAATAGCAAACAGCCCAAGTATATTGTTGTTCTCATTCCACAGGCCGAGTCAGAATATGTCAAATATTGAAGGCATAGATGAAATATCTGATGTGTTCCTATCGCTGAAGAGACCCATGGCTTTGTCAATGACTAAAGTGAACTTCAATTCCTGTGCATCAGAACCTTGATGCGAATCATGATCCCTTGGTATTGAACCGGCGGTGATGGTATCATTAAGTTATCACCCCATTCAACAAGATTGTCTTCTTGTAACTCGGTCTGGATAAATGACAGCAGTAAAGTAGTCATTTGTTCCTGGAAGTGTTCAAAGTTCCCATAAACCTGCAGGTTCCAGAAAGACAAGCTAGAGATCTTGAGTTTCTTGGCACGTCTGGCCATGATAAGATGTCCCTAATGATGGCGCAGCCACAGCTTTCGCATGTCCTCGAACAAATGTCCATGGGGGTTTGAACTGTATCGGCCGATGATGTGTTCGCAAGCATGTGCTATGATGGACCTTGGTAGATAAGTTTGACAGCCAAAGCTGGAAAGTGAAACATAGCATACAAAAATAAAATGCTTCCAAACAAGCTCCTTGACTGGAAACGACTTTCCCGCCCACTGAGGGCCAATAATTGCTGTGCACTGCAACAAACGAGAGTCTATCCTCCCCACTGTAGAGTTTATAATACTTGACTAAAGTATTGTGTAAAAGCTCGCAGTCACATTCATGACCTGTAGGGGTGCGGTCTTCAACATTGAAAGGCGCTTTATCGACATCAGTTGTGCCATTGGCACTGTTGGTCAATTTGTTGGAAATCCATGTGGTGCTAGGCGGTCGGACTGGTGCCGTTAAAGCAATATTCTTGGGCAACTTCAGGAACTTCTTAACACTGAAATCAGGATTGGTTAACAGGCGTGTGTACAGCTCGCTGGGGATACCTGACTGCGCACCGACTCCTCGCCAGTAATGTCGGGCCATGGCGGGGAGATCATCGGGCCGCAAAATCCATGGCCCGTAATAATCGTTATCCCATACAGCATAATTCACGACATCCTAGGATGTTGTGAAGTTTGGTAGTTTGGTGTTGTCAAAGAAGGATGACATGATGCACTAGAAATAGATGGAATCTCGAAAAGACAAAAACTTAATTGTTAGGTATTAGCGTGTATCTAACCAGGGAACAGAGTGACATACTATATAGATAGATTGGCCAAGAGTCCACCATGCTAGGAAATTGACTACGTAACCGGCTCTTTCTTGCTTAGAACACCGCACAGATGAAAGGATTTTTTTTTATTCGCTTGCATCATCTGTACAAGTTGAATTGCCGCCAGTCTGATTGGCTGGAAAATGAATAAGCTTGCCCAACATATATGTTTTACCATTAATGGAGCCACCTTCGTTTCCGTAGTTGGTGCAGCCAGAATGGCCAAAATAAAATCTATTTTTTTTTTTTGCCTTTCCACCTCGACTTATCATCATTCCGTACAATCCCGAACCGCAAAGCCTCCATGATCCGGCCCCCGGGTCTATCCTTGTCTCCGCTAGACAGCCTTCCTTTCCTGCATGAGGGCGGACCGCTATAAGCAAATTTTTCACGGTTAGGGTTTGACTACAGACAAGCAATCTGTGAATGAGAAAGGAAAAAAAGGTCAACGACCTAATAAGTCCTGCATGTGTATTTAGGTCAGTAGGATCCTATATACCTGCAACAGCTGCGTTCATCATATGTGTTTAGTTGATGTATAATACCTCATGTGAAAGATCATGATACTGCAGGCAATAAATATAGTGTAGTGAGCGATTCGTCCACCCAAAGGGGAAACGACTACCAACTGCAAGGGCTGGCGGTGTAATGAGGGGAAGAAGAGCTTGGCTGAGTGTATGATAGTCGAGGTAGTTGCGATATCTGGAGTTATTGCTTTGTCTCAGAAGGCTTGAATGAGCTTCATCATAGCCCCGCCTTCATTACCGGTTCATTACCATGAATAACTTTCTGTTAACATGACTTGTTATTTTACTTGTTGGCAATTCTAATCTCATTAACCTGGCTACAAAAGACAAGAGAAAAAAAATCGAGTCTTGTCAATTCCCCACTGCGCGCATCCTCTCGACGACTGCAAAACTACTGCTGGCCCATCAAGATATTCATCTAGTGTAGGCCTGTTCTTGCTTGGTTCTTTGGGTCATCTTTCGTTCCTCTTTTTTCTCTTTTATTCTTTCTTCTCCCCTTCTTTCGCTTTGTAGGTTTGCCCTCGAAGCAGAAGCAGAAGCAGAAAATTTCTTCCCTTTTCACGTTGTAGGTCGTTTATCTTGCGGAATTTGCCACCTGAATAGCCATATGATCAAGCTTGAAAAAAAAAAAAAACTGTGCTAACAAGAGCCCGGTGGCCAACAAAAAGAGACCCGACAGTCGTTTCACCAGCAAAGTCGACTATACATAAATACTCCAACAACCTTATGAAATCTTCATCTTCGTCATCATTTGCTTACTCATCCATTTTCGACATCTCGAATCTTGGCACGAATCGCAGCTCATACTCTGTTCTCTCTGCAATCCACTAATCTGACGACTCAGATCTCTCTTTAACCGATCGCCCGCTTAAAGGCCTGCAGGTCTTTTTTTTTCTCATCCTCCGTTCACCGCAAGCGTAATAAACCAACGGCCTCCTTGTCTTGACGACAACGCATCCATAATTTTCTTTTTCTTGTTCCGACTTTTGGTCCGAAAAGACCATACTGCTGGTTTTCTTCATCATATCCATTTGCATTTTCTTTTCCACATACATCTTTGGTATTTCTATTATGGTTAGAAAAATTGTCGTTCTGGGCGGCAACTCGCACCCAAAGCTGGTCGAGAGCATCTGCCACATTCTTGGAATCCAAGCTTGCCACCGCAACCTAAGCAAGTTTTCCGTGGGCGAGTCCCGCTGCGAAATCCAAGATTCTGTTCGTGGTAAAGATGTCTTCATCATCCAGACTGCCAGCGGCAAGGTCAACGACAACTTCATCGAGCTGTGCATCATGATCTCGGCTTGCAAGACGGGCTCGGCTAACCGCATCACCGTCGTCATGCCGCTGTTCCCTTATTCCAGACAGCCCGATCTCCCGTACACCAAGAGGGGAGCTCCTCTGACGGGCGGACCCGCTAAGGGGAAGAACGAGTACACGTTTGAAAGTGTTCCGAGTACCCCTCATCCCAATAACAACAAGACTCCCTCTTTTGACGGCTCTACTGACATCACTGCGCAACTGGCACATTCTTCGCTCAATACCCCTACTGCTGCTACTCACGCTGATGCCGAGGGCTTCTCCCAGATGATGACAGCAAATCCGGGCTACAAGCAATGGATCGCCCAGCCTGGAGCCCTTGTGGCCGATTTGCTTACATGCGCCGGCGCCGACCATATTCTCACCATGGATCTCCACGACTCTCAATTCCAGGGTTTCTTTGACAAGCCCGTGGACAACTTATACGGTCGACCTCTTCTCAAGCGCTACATTACCCAGTACATTGAGAACTACAAAGATGCCGTCATTGTTTCACCCGATGCCGGTGGTGCCAAGCGTGCGACGGCAATTGCCGACAGTCTCGAAATGGACTTTGCGTTGATTCACAAGGTAAGCACAGCTTCCCCCCCCCCAAAAAAAAAAAAAA
>JABFIG010000235.1:0-30352 GCA_017139545.1 Ambrosiella cleistominuta | reverse complement strand
CGCTACCCAAGACTGGCACCCCCCACCCACATCTCTTTCGCCTCCAACCACTCCCGGCCCCCCTTCACCTCTACCACCACCATTGCCAGCCCCGCCAACCCGTCTGAGACCATCGAGTCCCGCTTGTGGCCTGTCCACTGCGTCCAGGGCACGCACGGCGCCCAGCTGGTCGACGGCATCGACTGGAGCAAGGTCCATGGCGTCGTGAAAAAGGGAATGAATGAAAAGGTAGAGATGTACAGTGCGTTTTATGCGCCGTTTCAGAGCTCGAGAGTGGAGGACACCGGATTGGCCGAGAGGCTCAAGTCAGCCGGCATCACTCACGTCTACGTCGTCGGCCTGGCCGCTGACTACTGCGTAAAAGCGACAGCGTTGGATGCCCACAAAGAGGGCTTTACCACTTACATCGTCGAAGAGGCCACAAAGCCCGTCGATGTCGAGGCCTGGCCCCAAGTCCGGGCAGACATCCAAAAAGCCGGAGTCGCTGTCGTGTCCATGGACGGCCCCGAGATTGCACAACTAAAGTCACACCAGTCATAGCCAAGACCTTCACCCAAATCACTAGCAAGATTAATAAAGGTTGAAACTGTAAATAAACATCATCGTGTCTGATATTAATTTCTCTTTTGCAAAACAACAACACCAATAGAACCCCTGCAACACGTCTACAAGCTCTTATCATCCCATCAGAAGTCATGCCGACTACATCTTTCCGGCCTCGCCATCAGTCCTGTCGCCATCTCAAACATGCCCTTCAATACTTCAAAGACCATCACCATCACCGACCAGGATGCCACAAAAACAGTACCGAAAACAATCATGACAATGAATGCTCACTAAATACGCCGCCCCAGAAACACTCGAGCAAATTCAGTATTTTAGAGAAACATGAGATGAAAACAGAACAAAAAATAATGAAAGCCACCGCAAGAAATGGAATCGGGTTGGCTTTGCACAAGACTTAGGGTCTCGCAGTGTCGTGGTGTTAGAGATGCTGGAATCCAGCAAACTACTATATACAGCGGCCAGACATCTTCTGCCAGCATTATATTAAGACCGTCTCTATATCAAACTTCATTCCAATGACCGTCGTCAATCCAGAAAAAAGCAAACAAAATAGAATAACAATTGTTTTGAGACAGGCGATAACGACCGCCGATCCGAGTGGAGATAAGAAGACCGAGCGTCGCCCAGCGTTTACCGCTTGGCGCGCTCAAGAGCAGCCGCGCTCCTTGTCATGCCAAGACTTGGGATACTGTTAGGAGCGGGAGTGTTGACGCGAG
This sequence comes from Ambrosiella cleistominuta, assembly GCA_017139545.1. Lineage (NCBI taxonomy): Eukaryota > Fungi > Ascomycota > Sordariomycetes > Microascales > Ceratocystidaceae > Ambrosiella > Ambrosiella cleistominuta. Next base: position 29,069 of record JABFIG010000235.1, on the reverse strand, counting down.
TAGGCACCACCGAAGGAGCAGCAGAGCGGTTGTGCTGCATGTGAGCCTTGACCAAGTGGCCCGCAGCGAGAGCGGAACACAATGACAGCTCACCGGCCAGCACAGAGGCCGCAACGATGCGAGCAAGACGGCGAGCATTCTCGCCAGGATTGGTGGGGTGGGGACCGCGAACACCAAGCATCTCGAGCATGGCCGTCTGGGGCTCGAGGATAGTACCACCACCCAGGGTGCCAACTTCAATTGAAGGCATTGACACCGAGATCTGAAGAGCACCATTGAGGTTCTTCATGATCGTGATGCAGTTGGCACTCTCCACGACCTGAGCGGGATCCTGACCAGTAGCTAGGAATACAGCAGCGACCAAATTGGCCGCATGGGCATTGAAACCACCAACAGAGCCAGCCATAGCCGAGCCAATCAGGTTCTTATTAATGTTCAACTCAACAAGTGAGTCAACATCCGACTTCAAAACCGACTTGACAATATCGCCGGGAATGATGGCCTCAGCAACAACAGACTTACCACGACCCTCAATCCAATTGAGGGCAGCGGGCTTCTTGTCAATGCAGTAATTACCAGAGACAGACACAATATGCATATCCTCGAAACCCTCAGAGCGCATGACAGTCAGGGCGTGCTCAACGCCCTTCGAGATCATGTTCATACCCATAGCATCGCCAGTACGTGCCTTGAAGCGGATGTACAGGTTAGTGCCAGCGATGGCAGTCTTGACCGACGACAAACGGGCGAAGCGTGAGGTCGAGTTGAAGGCATCAGCCATCACCTTCTGACCAACATCAGAGTCAAGCCAAAGCTTGGCAGCACCAGCACGTTCCAAAGTGTCAAAACCGACGCAAGGACCACGGGTCATGCCGTCGTCAGTGAGGACAGTAACGGCACCACCGCCAGCGTTGATGGCCTTGCAACCACGAGAAGCACTAGCAACCAGGACACCTTCAGTGGTGGCCATGGGAATGAAGTAGCTTTGCCCATCGACAACAAGAGGACCAGCAACACCGACAGGAAGAGGCAAGTAACCGACGACATTCTCGCAGCAGGCGCCGAAAACACGCTCCCAGTTGTAACCTTCGTAGGGAAGTTTCGAGTGTTCCAGCCCGTTAGTCAGAGACTCAGTGACCTTGGTACGAGAAATGATGGAGCGACGGATCTTAACGGCACGAGTAAAGTCTTTCAACTTCTTCTCAAGAGCATAACCAGGTAGCTTGCCCTTCATAGACAACAGGACAACCTCCTCATCAGTAAGGTCCTGAGCACGATTGGCCTTGAGAATAGCCTCGAGGTCAGCAAGGGGGCGGAGCGGGGCATCATCAGCGGGTCTGTGAGACAAGAGCTTCTTCATGGCAAGAGCATCATCGTCCTCATCGGAGGCAGCCTTAGGAACAGGGGTCTGGCGGGCTGAAGGAGGCATGTACTCGCCTAGAGTCATGTTCACGTTGCTCGAGTCGTTGAAATTCTGAGCACGAGCAAGTTCCTGACGGTCGATCTGGATAGCGGGCGAGTTGGGGTCCTTGATACCCCAGCGAGCAGCGTTAAACAGATAACCGTTCAGCGCAACGCTCATGGCAAGAGCGGCAATAATCCACTTTGAGAGAACGGGGTCTTCGAGTGATTTCAAAACGCCACCAACCATGCGACCACCAACCCCATAGCCGTGAAGGGTATCCTCAGTGGCAGGACCAGAAGTGCCACCCGTGGGCAAGCCGTAGTGCACCGAAGGGTACACGAGTTCATACTTGATAGCATTCAACACAGTGACCATGACGGGAGTGGCAGCAGACTTAGCGGTGACAAGAATGGAAGCAAGAGCCTCCGAAGCGAACAAGTTGGGGTCCAAAGGCTGCTGGGAGGTGATCAAGCTGGTGCTGCCACCAGCCCAAGAGGTAATCCGTTGCAAGGAGTTTGAACCGCGGAAAGGGATGGTGCACAGGTTCATAACATTGACAAGCACAAACCCAGAAACCATCAAGACCTTGAACTTGGGCACGCTAGTCCGCTTGATCTTGGAACCAAAGATACCTTGACCAGCTTCAGAGCCATCAGCGACGTCTTCGCCCTTAGCAACCTTGGCGGCAACACGATGGCTCACACCATCGTCCTCAAGCGCCTTCTGGGTGTTGAAGTGGCGCTTGATACGGTTGATCTCAAGCTTGATGCTTAAGATGGCCGTGTAGAAAGTGAAGACAAGAAGGCAATCAAAGAATAGTATCCAGGCAGCAAGGAAGCAGAACTGCTGAAGGCCACCCTGGACACCAGAAGCAGCACCAAGAACAAGAATGATGATCTCGACAGCGTAATCATGGACAATATCGTAGCCCTTCTCCTTGATAGCCGCTTGAACGGCGTACTGGATCGACGAAGCATCAGAATCCTTGAGCTTACTCTTGGAATCATCCTTGCGCTTACGGTGCTCAACGGCGTGAGACAGGACAGCGCGAGTAAGAACAATATTCTTCTCAAAACCAATAGTAACAACAAGGAAAGGCAGCCCTTCGGAAAGCAGGACCATGTTGATTGGGACACCAAGAGAAGTCGTCACGAGCAGACCGAACAAGAAAGCTACGATGGACGAGAACAGGACAGAAGCGGCTAACCAGAAGTTCGAGCCCATACGGCGCATGGACATGAACAGTGAGATGAAAGTCAGATGCATGGAAAGATAACCAAGCACCATAATGATAATATCAAGAGTCTCAGCATTCTGGATCAGGTCTACAAAACCGTTCCAGGCGTTTTCGGCCCACTCAGCAAAGGTGGTCTGAGGCGTCGCCTTGGCAGCGTTCATGATCCATATCTTATGCTCAGTACCGTCCTCAGTAACACGGGACTCCTCATTGACAGCAGGAATCTCCTGGGCGGCATTGAGGAACTCCGGGGCATTAGTATACGGAAGCGAGAAAACCAGAGAAGAATCGGCGTCGGAGCTAGCGGGCAGAGCAGTCAAAGTGAAGTTGTCCGCATGAATAGAGCCAGCAACGGGGGCAGCAGGAGAACCAGGGAATTGGAGGGTAACAAGGGCTAAGTGATTGTTATCTTGGCCAACAAGGAATTCATCCTCAACAGTCTGCCACTCCCAGGCAGAGTCAGGGCCAACTGAAAGGGTACGGCTGCCTTCGGCAAGAGACGGCCAGTCCGCCTTACCTACACTGGAGCCAACTTCAAATAAGCTATCTTGAAGCAGGCCAACGTAGGTAGTACTCGCCAGAAGGGTGACAGCCACCACCGTATGGATAGGGTGGAAAGTCGCAACCTTGGCGAGGATGTTCAAGAAAGGCGTCACCTTTCGGTTCAGCCATGAGGGTGCCGGCGCTTGTAAGGCTGGTTGCTCACCGCGAAAGCGAGCGGGAAGGAAGCTCCCCATCATCTTTGATTGGGGCCTAGAACTGAAGCTCAAGAGTATGTGGGTGAAACTCAGCGAAGACGGAAATCGAAGGTGGGTGGAGACAGGTTTAGAGGTTGAAGAAGCTGTAACATAGCGAACCATTAGCACGATTCGGAAGAGATGCGGAAAAAATTTTGCGCGCCATGATATTTTGACGGAGCAAACAACAGACAGAGCTCAGTGTGGGATCAATGATGAAGATACAAACACCATCATAGTGACGAGCAATATGGTATTGATATATAGATAGCAATGGGCATGTATTACATCAGGATGGTAGGTCAAGTTCACGTCAAAGAAATCCTGGAGGGATGTTGGTGATGGTGTTTTCGTGGTGGTGGTCAGGTTTGTTTAGTGGGTGGTAGTACAGCATATTGTGAAGCTTAGGGGAAAAAATCGACAGGCCGGGAAAAATACCCATTTTGTCATAGAAGAAAACAGTCTGCCTATTGTTGATTCACACAATGGCAAAATGTGGTTGGGGCAGATAAAGAAATGGTTTTGTGACAAGTTGATGTGAAGGGAGAAGAATGTGGTGGTAGTGATAGAAGTAGACGTGGTGATGAGGCAAAGGAAGGACTAAACTTACCAATCAGCGGTGGAGTTCACAAAGGATGTGAAACCAAAAATAGTGATCGTTTGGCTGACAAACTGATCAAAGACGAGATGTCTGAGTGGTGAGGAAACTGGGTTAGAATCGAAAGAGCATCGTTAGAATTCAAATGGGAGATATAGTTTCTTCAAACCCAAGCCCGATCCACGTCGTGCGCTCTAGTAGAAGGATGAGAATGGACAGGGGGGGCAACAGAAAGTACAGAAACAGAATGGATGATGGATGAATCAAGACAGGCTTGTACGATGTAACACCCTCGCCGCATCAAAATGACAACGGCCGGCATTGGTGTAGCGTTGGTCGACGGACAGCGGCGGCGGATGGCCCGTTACAACTATGTCGTCAAATGCAGCGATGTCATAAACAGTAGATGCGGTAGAGAGTGCAGCTACGTGACGGTTGAGGTGTGTTGTGATCAAAGGGATCGAAAAAGGGATGTGACGGATCAAATTAAAAAGGTCGTCGCAGGATGAGATTACCTTACTTTCCGAGACCCGGAGCTTGACATAGAAGTGAACTCAATGGTTCAAGGTCGAAGTATATTTACAAACTAAGGTGTCGCTTTAAGCGAGTTGGTTGAACAGTGCGAAACTTGTATTCAATCAAAAATCACATCCTGTTCACGACTGAAAACAGCCGGTGAAGAGCACTCTGAAGAAAGGAAATTCAAGTTCTAACTCAGCATACACGGCAGAATCGAAATTTTTTTATACTGAAATTTTTGTAGGCAAGACACAAGGAAAGAGCTTCATTTCATCTACAATCAGAAAGAACATAACACAATCAGAAAGAACATAACACAATGACCTTGTAAAGAAAGAAGTTACTTGCGTGGGCTATGAGACAACGTAAGAAAGGTAGTTATGCATTCATGTCTGTGAGGAATTCATGATGCAAAACACCTGCTCTCCAAGTCATATCAACCCAGTCTACCGAGTGTAAATACATAGTCTCTGAACTCGAATCTGGATACGCCCCGCCCGGTGACCCGACTTCTCATTCACGCCTGTTCCAGGGTTTTTAAGGGCACCGACTCCGGACCATAGTGCGATGACAACAATACAACAGGTAGGCTATGATGGCATGTGGTCTCAATGCATGCACAGAGGTTAAAGGTATCTTCATATGCATACATCGAACCTTTTTTTACAAGTTTTACCATGCGTCTGCCCAAGGTAGATTTTTTTTTCTACTGACACGCAGCATAGAAGCTAAAACGGTCCGTCCACTGTGGTAAATACGTATGTAATTTCCTATACCGTCAACATCAATTATGGGACTGAATAAATGTTAACTATGAAATAGTATCCAATCACATAGTATTGTAAGTTTTCATATATTTATTTATTAGTGGATACGTTAATCTTCGTCCACTATCATAAGCACTGTGAATCTTGATGCACTCACTAAACTAATTCTATAGTAATAAACTCCAAGAGACAAAAACAAGCGACTGCCAATATCTACAACACAAAGGAAGAAAACTTTTTGCTGAACAGGCCAAATCACTGTTACTCAAATCCATCATGGGCTCCTTCCCCCTTCTTCTCAGCGACCTAGCTACCTTCGTGCACAGGCCATCTACCAATCTATCTACAAACATCAAAAGGGCAACGACTTTCATCAAGGGACCTGACATATCCATTGTCTACTCTATTTCATATCATCGACTAGACCCAACGAAGCCCTACCCTCTAAGAAGCTACTCACCAACATTTATGCAGCCGAGATGAGGGAGATGTTGACAGGTAATCACTTACGCAGTCGGTGAGAGATGAATGTGATTAGGAATGCGTGTGCGCCTTCTTCATGCATGGGAATATCATGATATGTGGTGGCATTCGTTGGCAAGTACCTACGTGTGCAACGGTGTCTCGCTAACGTATGGAAGTACTTGCCATGGATTTTGTGTTGCAGTTGATGCGGTGGCGCTTATCAATTATCTGTCCTATTTTGTTGCGGAAAGAACATGCGCATTCTGCACGGGATAGAAGCCAGATCAAAGCAGGTACAAACGACGTCTAAGTTTGTGTTTGTTTCATGTATTTCTATTGGTTGTATAACGGGATGTGACAGAATGGTTCAGAAAATTGCGAATTGACGGGCAGTCAATAAGAACGATATGCTGTGGGGTTGACAGCGATTCTCCTCCTATCATATATCCAAGGTGATTAGCCTTACTGTCTTACAGCCTTGATTGATTAACGAGTGAGTGGTTCGTGGTATGGGCCCCGATAGTAATACCGCACGGAGCCAATAGCATCACCATTGTGTGACCGAAATCATATTCCTGATCGATACGTTTCTGAAAACAGACTGCATTCAATATGCGGGTCATCACCAACTCTTATCAGCAATCCCCGGAGTATCGGTTGCTAAATACGAAGTCGAATCCCGATAACTAATCCTCTTGTGCTAACCTATGAAATGGATTGCGTGTAAGCTTCTTTGAAACATCACAAGCTCTTCTTTGTCCATTCAATTCGAATTGTCCCTTCACTAATAGCAAAGGAGCCTCAGTCACCAGTCTGTGATACCACCAACCACTTCACTACCTTGTGCCACTTTCATATCCCAAACGCCCCCAGTCTCCCATCATCAATATCTCAATATTTATCTTGATGTTCAACGCTCATCCTGTGGCCATAATCAACCGCATTCAATGGTAGGTATTCGCGGTGCCATCATTGACCCACACTTCGTACTCACTGTATTACATTCAACACTCTATTAACTTTACCATGGCTCCCGCCCATATTCTTCACCGGCTTTAGTTGTTTACTATTTCCATTGACAATATGGAGTTTCCGGTGGGGTTCCATGTCGAAGAACCGCCGATGTAGCTTCAAGCCTGCATGAAAAATTCATGTATGTCTATACTTTATACTACAATACGTCGTATCATCATGCACTCTCTTTGACATCGCGTGGAAACCGGCCAGGATCATTTTTGACAGATCCTCGGAAGACCGGGTAATCCTAACACATTTCAACCCGGAAAACTATCAACCACAAGGATAGGAATTCCAATCTGATAATTGTCATGATATCTAAATAGCGCAAAAGTCTGACACCATTACGTCCCAAATCTTCATGGACTTAGCCTCGCTTTCAAATCCCCTCATCCCGCCATCCTAAATACCCTCAACCGGCGTTTCATCAATCCGCAAGATGCCGCCGCCCAGGAAGAAACCTGACCCACGCCCCATTTAATTCCTCCACGCTAGCCCAGCCCACCACACCACACACCTACTGATTGATAAAAAAATTATTCCGAACATATCCACAATTCCCAAACTGTCAGAGTGGCAGTGTCCATGGTCGCAATGGCTTGTCCCGGTTATCCCAACTGATGTTGCCATAAGAATTTTGCGTGGTGGAAAGGAAATTTCATTACGTTATGAATGAGAGGGTGAATGAGAGAACAGGCCATCAGGGAATCCGCCTATTCCGCGGAATGTGATAATTTTGATCTTTTGCTTCTCATGTGGGGTTTATCAGATGGCAGGTGGAGGTTGTCGCGATTGTCAGCTTGGACCATCAAGATCAAAGTTTTCGATATGGATGAAACTCATCAAACCCTGAACCCTAGCTGGGCTCACAATGACTGACTGTATACTGAAATCTTCATGAATAAACGCACACCTCGAGATGGATTCCATGATTGATTGAGTATTCTATATAAAAACCAAACATTCTACTTTCAGGATTGAATGCATAGATCAAAAACCTGCATTTTATATCAGGCGAATCTCTTTGCCCACCATCTCTGGCCTCTTGACCTCCCACTCGTCTCTCAAACTGGCAAAGGCCAAGTCTGACACAACAAGACTCTGCCCCAAGCCCCAAACAAGCGTAATAGCATAGAAGAAGTTGGCATTTCCACTACCGGCGTAGATCCACAAGTGATAGAAGACTGGGCCCATAAATGCCGCATACATGATAGCCGCCGCGGTGACAAACGAGTACCGCATGAGTGGAAAAATGTGACGGTAGAGCGGAACCATCGAAAGGAAGATACTAGCATCGGAAGCTGATGGGTAGGGCTTGAAGATGGAGAAGATGCCGAGGAGGAGGGTGATGACCACAAGGGGCTGTGAGCGCAGGCGGATGGTCAGACCTGGCACATACGCTAACAGATGCAGCCAGAAGACAGCTAGGAAGAAATTGCGGAATGGATCAAACATCTGGATGAAGAAGTACCACCAGAGGCCAACGTTGGGAGTCAGGTCAGACAGGGTCAACTGGACACCATAGGTACGGGCCAGGAAGGACCAAGATAAGTCACTGATGACAAAGGAGATGAGTAGGAGGATAGTGGTCATGATGGTAAAAGTTCCGGCACAGGTAGCCGTGAACTTTATGGGACAACCGATGCGGCGGGGTATCTCCTTCTGGCGGTCGTAGGCAAGAAGCACTAGAGGCGGCAAAAGGAGAGCCGGGTACATTGAGAGGTACGAAGCGAATGATAGGGCAATCATGGAAGTCATGGGAGCCCCCGACAACGCCGAAGAGACAGCATGCAAGATTGCACAGGTGGAAAACACAGCCGTAGATCCACCCAAACAAGTCACGACGGTAAAAGGATTGAAAAGGTAACTGCAAAGCCATGTTAGCGCCAGGATCACGACGGACCGGAGGTAAGTGGGAGGGGGGAGTGGGTGGCTTACAAAGTAGAAATGGCCACACCGGACCAATGACGGTCGCGTCGGGGGGAGGTAAAGAGCTTCGAGGAACCGGCCTCACCAGAGTTGGCAATTTTGCAGAGGGCATTGGCGTTCAAGAGGTCAATAGTGATGTAGAGGAGGTGGGTGAAGATGGGCCATGATCGGTAGTCAGGTAGGAGGTCGAAGAAAGGGAGCAGGAGGGGCGCTTGGTGAAAGATGCGGCCGTCGTAGGGGGAGACATTGTGTTGGTAGAGGAATAGGCCTTCCTGTACTGCAGTTTTAAGAATTTGTTAGTTTTGGGAGGAGAAATTTCGGCGGGGTATCGGCTGGCGCATAAGGTCCCAAAGGGGCCAGGTAGCCCGGGTGGAACAGCTCCGGTTGTGGTGTACATACGTCTTTTGAAGCCAGTTACTGGCGTCGCAATTTCAACCCGGCTAGCCAAAAGCGCAGGCAGCGCTGGAAATCCAAAAATCAGAAACAATCGCACAGCGACCGCGGCGACGAAAACCGCCGCCTGGCGAGATGTAGTCGACATGGTATCGAGGGCCATATTCAGGCCATTGTAAGTAAACGCACGGTATAGATCGGAGTATATATCGTGGAAAGAGCGGCGGCCCGATTAGTGGTGTCAGTCGGTGGTCGGTAATGAAGGCTAGATCACAGACGCGATCGATGAGGTCACGGAGAGCTTACTTCTAGTTTGGTCGAAGTGTCCACTTCTACAGAGGTGACTAGAGCTATAAGCTGAAGTGCAGTAAATTATAGGCACTTTCAGTAGAAATATTTATCTGATGGGCCCTATACTCGGTAAGCTACAGGGATACAACGCTTAAAATAACTGCAAAACTACAGCCAATGTGGGCCTCTAACCGAGCTTTAACGCAATCGACTGATAAGAGCTGATGCTAATCCCAATCAGGTCTTATCAATGAGCGGTGTGACCAGGCAGAAACTTTGATGCTGAAAAAGTTCAACTTTTTTTAAACTGAGAATTTGGACTGAATATCTGGATGAGGGACCCCACCAGTAGCATCACCACCTGGCTCAACCCACCTACAACAACAACAACAAACCACATTTTTTCCACTGGTTTGTTTGTAAAGATTCTTCTATTCTTTAGTTGAATCTTGTTTGTTGCCATTGGGTTTTACTAGCAGTCAAGACTTTATATCCAAGTCTTTTTTTTCTCTCAACTTCTCATACTTTTCTCCCTCTCTACAAAACCGCCAAAATGCCTCCTCGAATGAAGAAGAAGGGCAAGACCGGTGCGGCCAAGAACTACATAACGCGCAACCAAGCCCTCAAGAAACTGCAGCTCTCTCTCGCTGACTTCCGCAAGCTGTGCATCTGGAAGGGCATCTTCCCCCGCGAGCCGCGCAACCGTAAGAAGGCCAACAAATCGGCCACCTACTCGACCACCTTTTACTATGCCAAGGACATCCAGTACCTCCTCCACGAACCGCTGATCAACAAGTTTCGCGACCTCAAGGCTCTTGAGAAGAAGATTTCCAAGGCCCTCGGCCGCGGCGACGTAGGCGATGCCAAGCGTCTCGACGCCAACGCCGGCCGCCCGGATGTCACCGGCAAGGCCCGCTTCACTCTGGACCATGTGATCCGCGAGAGATACCCTACCTTCAACGATGCCCTCCGCGATCTCGATGACTGCCTGTCGATGCTCTTCCTCTTTGCTAACCTACCGTCGACTGACAATGTCCCTGCCAAGGTCATTGCCCGCTGCGAGCGCCTGTGCCTTGAGTTTGAACACTATTGCATTACGTCGCACTCGCTGCGCAAGTCTTTCCTGTCCATCAAGGGTATCTACTACCAGGCCACTATCAACGGCGAGGACATTCTGTGGTTGGTGCCTTACAAGTTCAACCAGCGCGTTACCCAGGACGTCGACTACCGCATCATGGGCACCTTTGTTGAATTTTATATTACCCTGCTGACCTTTGTTAACTTCCGCCTATACACCAAGCAGGGTCTCCGCTACCCTCCCAAGTTCGACCAGAACAAGGACAACCAGTCTGCCGAGCTCGGTGCCTTTACGCTTGAGAGCCGTAGCGTCGTTGAAGAGCCTAAGCAAATCACTGAGTCCGCTTCCTCCGATACCCAAGTGGATACCGCCACCCAGGCTGCGGTCAACACCATTGTCAAGAGCCTCAAGAGTGCCGCAGCCACCGAAGATACCGCTGTCGTCCCCACTACTACCACTGACAACTCCACCGCCATCGACAAGTTCGAGCCTGCTGTCGCCGGCGGTGATGTTCTCCCCCAGCCTTCGTACAGCAGCAACGACCCCTCAAAACTCTTTGCCAACATGACCTTTTTCTTCTCTCGTGAGACCCCCCGCCAGCCCATTGAGTTTATTCTCCGCGCCTTTGGCTGCAAGCGGATAGGCTGGGACGCCGTCCTGGGCGAGGGAGCCTTCACGGTCAATGAAAACGACCCCATCATTACCCACCAGATTGTCGACCGGCCGCCGATACAGGTTGCCGCCGAGGAAGACAGCAAAATGGAGAATACCGAGGACAACCAGACGTCCCAGAAGCTCGCGGCCAACCGTCGGGTCCCCGGCAGAGTGTACGTGCAGCCGCAATGGGTTTGGGACTGCATCAACGACGAGGAGCTCAAGCCCGTCGACCTGTATGCCCCCGGGGCCCAGCTGCCGCCGCACTTATCGCCCTTTGTGAAGCCAGAGGCGGGCCGTTATGACCCGACGATTCCTCTGGCCGACCAGCAGACTGAGGCGGAGGTGCTGGAGTCTGAAGGTGAGGAGACTGGTGAGGACGACATGGACGAGGATGGCGAGAGCTTTTACGGTGTCTCGGACAACGAGGCCGCCGCCCCCAAGGGTGGAGAGGAGTCTTCGGACAAAGAACAGGAAGAGGACGAAGCCGCAGTCGCCTCTGACGACGAGGATGCACAGAGACAGGCGGAGATTGAAGCCGAGATGCGCGGCGACACCGTCAAAGCCAAGGAGGGCAGGGCGCAATCGGCCAAGGAAAAAGCCAAGATTGCGGCGCGCAAGAAGCTGCAGCGCAAGGCGAAGGAGGAGGCGGAGGAGAAGGAGCGGGCGATGGGCATGATGAGTAAGAAGAAGCGGAGACTATATGAGCAGATGGTGTACACGAACAACAAGAAGAGCACGGAGGATGAGACATTGCGGGCGAAGCGGAGAAAGATGGAGAAGAAGACTAAGAAAGGCAGGGTGTGAGGGAGTGTGTCTGAAGAGGGGGGGAGGTTACGTTTTTATGTCTGCAAAACTGTGGTATTGAATCTTGTTGTTTTATGCTTGTGGGTATAAATGTGTTCTTGTATTGTATACTTAGGAATCTGTTAATATATAGCATTTCTGATCAAGATCTATGCTGAGTGTCAATATGTATGTGTTTGCCTTTTTTGGGGGGGAGGGAGGGGGAGAGAGTTGATACCTGAATATTAGAATGTCAGTGATATCCTGCTTTGAGCTTTTTCCAAATAATGACACAAATTTTCACAACATGTGCTTAGTCAGCTCTCGCCGAGATCCTTTGCGTTTCACCGGCGCAAACGGCGGTTAGCAACCAGAAGATGAGATATTGACTCTTGATTCTTGTCATCACCTTTTCACCATTTCTTTTCTATTTTTCTTTATATTTTCATCTCTAGTATCTAAAATTTACATATTGATTACATAACCCCCTAATAACAACCTTGTTTAGGGCCATCCACACAATGCCCTCAGATCCCACCTTCCCTCCAAGCTCCTTCAATCAACCAACCCTCCTCCCCTCCTCCCCTCCCGCCCTCCATTCCAGTTTTCCCCACTCCGATCCCAACGCCCATGCTGCCCCCCCACGCCCCAACCACTTCACCGGCTTCCCGCAAACCTGGCGCACTTTCACTGCCCCCGACCGCGCCATCCACGAATCCCTCGCCACCCTCGCCGCTGCCGACCTCAGCCGGCACCTCTTCAACGTCCACGTTCTCTCACGAACAGGCCAGCGGGCCCGTGAGGTTTTACAGGCGCGGGATGCTGTGAGGGGAGATGGCCCCGTAGGTTTTCCAGGGTCAGAAAGGGAAGAAGGGGGAGATGACAGGGATGAAGATATTATGGGGGATGAGAGGTATGTGGTGCCAAAGGGGTGGACGGCGTGGCCGGTGAGGAGGGAGAGGTTGCCGAGGAATTTGAGGATACGGATAGGCGGGGAAGAAGAAGAAGAGGAAGAAGGTGATGTGTATAAGGGGCCGCGGGCTGAGGGGCCGAGGGAGGTAGTTATGGAGGAATTGGTGGGGTTTGTGTTAAGGGTGGTGAAGGAGAGGTTCCGGGCGAGGTTGGATGCTGAGAGAAGGATCAGGACAAGTATTGAAGGTGGAGGGAAAGAAGAAGGAGCAGAGAAAGCCGAAGCCGAGAACTCAGTGAGTGACGACTCTGAAAGTGGGTCTGACAGCCACGAATCTAGCTCCGCTTCCGCTTCCGACTCTGACTCTGACTCTAACTCTGACTCTGACTCCGACTCCGGAAAAGACGAAGAGGACTCAGAGACCGAAGAACAAGATGCACAGTTCCCAGACGAAACCGCCTCCACAACCTCCGACGAGACCTACTACGAAGCCGCACTCTCCACCGATGACGCGCTCTCCACCAAAATCTTCACCCCGCCCATCTCATCCATCCTCTCCAAACTTGACACTCTTCTCACACGCCTGCACACCACCCGGCTCGCCGCCGTCACCTACACCTACGACCGCGATACGGCGTCCCTGTCTCCGTCCCCTACAGGCTCCCCCTCCAAAACACCCCCCTCTACCACTGCCCCCGAAATCCCCATCGACCCCGCTCTTACCGCTTCTTTCCTACCGCCCCCCAAGAAATCCCTCTACAAATCCAACTGGCTCGCTACCTGGCGCCCGCGTCCCTGGCACGTCATCCTCCACACCGCCACCCGTTACGCCCCCGTTGACCCAACGATTCTCTCTCTCACCACTGATAGTAACGACAACGCCACTGCGGGTCCATTCTCCCCTTCACCCCCCCCGCCCCCCGTAAAGACACCAGGCCTCCACTATTGCCGGGTCGCCACGTGCCCTCGGCACACCAAACCCTTCCCCAAATGGGCCAACTACGCCCGACACATCAAAGGCGTCCACCGGCTGTCGCCATCGCCACCGCCATCGCGGTCGCGGTCACTTTCCCATTCGCAGTCTCCCTCGCGGTCGCAGAGTCGTGGTGGGGAAACGACGGACACAGAGGGTGATGGCGACGGAGATGTAGATAGTGAGGACGAGATGGAGGAAGACGTCCATGTGGACGGGTATCTGCGGGAGTTCCGGTTGAAGAGGGGGTGGCGGGGGTTAGGAGTCGGTATTGCCTTGGGCGGTGAGAAGAAGCGGCGGAAGACGGGAACCGGGTCCGGGACGCTGGGTGGGTCCAGAGGTGGGTCACTGGGGTCGGATGTTGTCTAACATCAAGGTATCAGTGAACTATCTCATATTGTTTATGTATGTAGATTCATAAAATTATATTTCTTAATCTTACAACCAAAAGAAAGAAAACCACAAAAAATATCCAGCCAAAACGGGGGTATCATAATCACTACAAAAAAAAGACAAAAACAAAATCCAAAATCCACTCCCATCAGCCCAACCCTCTCTACCCCAACCGCGGACTCTTCCTCTTCCCCCCCACCATCCCTATCCCCACCTGATTCTCCCTCCCCTCCAACAACCCCGCCTTCTTCCCCGTCAACCTCCGCAACCCCGGCTTCCGCAGTCCACCACTCCCTGCCATCTGTATCTGCATTCCCATCAATCTCCGCTCAGCCTCCCCGCCGTCCTCGCTCGCCAACGGCACCATCGTCGTCACTGTGTGCTCGTACACACTTGTCATATTCGGATTGACCTCCCTAAGCGTCTCCGTGCTCGACCGGCCCTCGTCATCCCTTTTCTTTTCCTTCCCCGTTCCCCTTTCACTTTCTGTCCCCTCCGCATCGCCCGCCTCCCTCTTCAGCGTCGGTGTCGGCGGCACCGCATCAGCAAACACAACATCCCCATCGCCATCTCGCGGCTCCTTTTTAATCTCCGCCTCCGCTTCCACCTCTGCCTCCACCAACCCATCCTGCTGCTCTCCTCCCCTCACCAACACCAACCCCGGTGAAGCCGTCCGCGGCAATGATGTCGGGAAAGTGTACTGAACCCTCTTCGGCGTGCTGCCTGTCGCCTCATACTCCCGGATCGTCCGCGACGAAATGTCTTGCCGCAGGTCCGCCAACGGCTGGCAAATGTTGCCTTGTATCGGATCCAGCTGCGAAATGGCATCTGACGCATCCGCCTCCATCGCCTCGCCGAGCGTATTAACCCGGTCAAACGTGTGCGAGAAGTGTGTCGTGATAGTATCCAGCGACTTGTCCACCGTGCCGGACACATTGCCAATTGCCGACACGAGCGATCCGTAGTTCTTGGTGTTGGCCGCCCGGGCCGTCGTCACGTAATCGTCCAGCGCCGACATGTGCGTGCCCAGATCGGCCACCTGCGTCGCCACGATCCGGACGGCCTCGGCGTGGACCGTTTGCGCCGCGTTCTGGATGCACTCAGTCTGCGTCTTAGCCGCCGTCCAATCGTCCTCCACCCGGTGCCGCAGCCCGCTCTGCGTCTCCTTGACCTTACGGATAAACTCTGCCTGTCTCCCGTCAACCTCCTCCATCGCCCCTGTCCAGCCCTTCTGGCCGGACTCGAGAGTCTCGGTCGCCTGCGCAATGCCCGCGCGGATCCCCTCGGTCTGCGCCGCTAGTCTGGCCTCCCGGGCGCTAGAGTCCGCGGTAATCAGCCCTGCAATCTGCGTCAGGAGCTTCTCGCGATCCACCGCCGCCTGCCGTCTCTCCGCCTGCAGCACCTGCTGCACCCGCGCCGACACTGAGATATTCTGCTGCACAACCACATGCGTCGCCTCGGCCAGATGCTGCCGCAGACGGTCCATCTCGGCCTTTTGCGCCACCATATGCTGCAGCATCTTGTCAAAGGCCGCCGTGACCTCGGATCCCAGCCCAGCATACGACGCCTGCAACTGGCTCTGCAGGCCCGACATCTCGTTGAGGACGTCCGCCGCTATCCGCTGTGCCGCGCCCGAGATCTCGTTAAGACCCTCGCCGACTCGGTCCTTGACGGCATCCCGCACATCCTTGATGCCCTCCAACATCCAGTACATGTCGTCCCTCGACGCCATGCTGTTCGCCAGCAGCTCCTCCTTGGAGTTGGCAAACAGCTCCAACTGCCGGTCCATCAGCTCCTGCGTCGTCGACAACTGCTCAATCTCGGCGCTGACAAAGTCCTTCATGCGCCCGGATATCCGCGTCAGACTCTCCTCCTGCTGGTCCCGGAATTCCTGCACTCGGCGCTCCACCAACTCCGAGATTTTGACAACCTCTGTTTGCGCCGTGCCCCAGACATCCCGGTTGACGGCCTGCAGATCCGACCGCCGCCGGTTCTTGGCCCAGAGACCCTCGACGTCGTCCACTGTCCGTTTAACCGTGTCGAGCAACTCGCTGCCCACGCGTGTCAGCTTCTGCTCCGTCTCCTGGTGCGCTTTGCGCAGAATCGTCTCCTCCTCCAAGGTCCGCTTCGTCTCGGTCAAGATAATCTCCGTCTGCTCCAAGATGCCCTTGGTGTCGGTCAGCAGCAACGACGTGGCCTCGTGGTCCCGCTTCAAGCCGGTAAACGTCGTCGTTAGGTTCCACAGCTCCTGCGCCTTGTTGCGCAGGTTAGTCTCAAGCGTCTCAATCTTGGCCGCCTGCTCGCCCATGACAATGCGACGAGATTCGCTGGCGGCCGTTATCTCCTCAAAGGTCTCGTTGGTGAGGTAAACGCCGTTGCGTTGCCTCGTGGCAATGAGCTCCATCTTGAGCCGCTCGATCTCGGTCGCGAGCTCCTGCAGCAGAACTTTTCGGTTGATCTTGGCGTTGAGCTGGGGCTTGTTGCGGATGTTCTTGGCACGGAAGGCGTAGTCGAGGGTTGATATAGTTTCCTCGAGATTGACCTTGGCCGGCGAGATGGTGGCAATGATGCACGTCTTTGTTCGGCCACCGAGTGAGTCTTGTAGTAATCTGGTGAGCTTGGACTCGCGGTAGGGTATGTGTTGGCTCCGGTCCACTAGGGCATTGATGACACGGCCAAGAGTCAACAGACTCTTGTTGATCAGTCCCGCCTCGGCTGCCCGCTTGTTCTCGGCACCGGATCTCTGGATATTCTCGGACCCAGCCAGATCGACGAGGTTGAGCTTGCCGGCACTGATGTAGTCCTCTGATCCGTCATTGTTCATTCGCTTCACACACGACGTAATAGTGAATACTGTGTGACTTCGGGAACTGAGATCGTTGCACTTGGTCGCCGCCACCTGCCTCTTCATGCTGCCGGCCTGCAGCAGATTGATGCCCTGGGCCGCATCCTTGATAAACTTCTCCTCGACACCTTGCACCACTGTTGATGAGTGGCCTCGTCGTGAGTTGTCCTCGTATATCTTGAGTTTTGTCGAATCATCCGATGTAATCAGATCGCGGAGCTCTTCGTTGTAGAGTTCAATGAAGGAACACTTGATATAGTGCTCCGAAGACTCGAGCTCCAGTTGTTGGAAGAGTGACTGGAGAACTCGCGGAATGATGCCCGCGCTATCGGATAACAGTCCGAGAGCCTCTGTCATGTCACCAGACATGGTGTAAGTTTTGCCAGTACCGGTTTGTCCATACGCGAAGATGGTGCAGTTATAGCCAGCAAGCATCTGTGTTCCGCCGTGGTTAGCGTCATCTCTCCATCATCGCTAGTAACGTCTATCCGGATACACATACCTCGTCGAGCATGGGCTTCACGACCTCGTCAAACACCATAGTTTGATCCGCAGCAGGAGAAAACACCCGGTCAAATGCATACGTCTTGTTGCTCAATGCATTTGGCCCCATCGACAGTTCCACTGTCTTCCCCTTGACCCCGTCCGTCATTACCACCACATTGCTATTCTCTTGTATCTCCCGCTCATTCCGCCCTCGACACCTGACCACCACATTGATATTCGTCTCCTCCCCGGCCACCGACGCCACCGCTATCTCGCCATCAAACTCTCTCTCTTTTCTCTTAGTACCTCCCGTTGTCGTCGTTGTGGCTGTTGCCGTCGATATCACCGATTCTGCCGGTGACGTTGCCCGGCTTGCGCGGTCAGGGACACGTGCAGAAGAGTATAGTGCTGTCGGGGTGTGGGATGCGAGGGGGCGGATGGAGGAGACACGTTTGGTGAGGCGGCGGCCGGGGGCGGTGATGGCGGAGGAGGCCCGAGAGGTACCAGCTGGCGGCATCATGCGCTTGGCGCCTTCGGCGCGCGATGTTGGGGGCGCCACGGTTGCGGTGGGCCACTAGGCAGTTGGTATCAGGGAATCTTCTTAGTGATGGGTGGGGATTTGTATGGTTTTGTTTGGTGGATTGGCGATATATGTATGGATCAATCTGTGGGTACGTAGATTTACGTATAGAACAATTGGAGAGTCAGTGCTAAGATTCAAGCGTAGAAAGTCATCTAGCGATGTGTTGACAATGGGCGTCTTTTAAAGTTTAAGGTATAAGATAACAATGTGGTCACAGTATGTTGGTAACAGTCGTAAGTTGGTTGATTAAAGCGCGTGTGTGTGCGTTGATGTCAAAATCGTAAATCACAGAACCATACAACGGCAGTTCCTTTTTTAGGATGTGGATCTCTTATCACGATATCGATATCGAAACCAATTAAAGCCTAATAAACAAAAAATAAATATAAAATCCGATCACGAGTAAAGCAAGAAAGCCGTATGCAAGGGCACTAAACTCAGATTCTGATTCATTGAATCACTTCTTCCCCATCTCAAGCGCATCACACGCCCTTCTCATTCAATTTCCCTTTGAAATGCAGCCCCTCTCCCAGCCAATCACAGCCCTCTAACCATCTTCCCGCGTAAGCACCCCCCCGGTCTCCCAACTTAACAAAAAAAGCCAAACTCAAAGAACAAGACGTCTCCACTTTTACGTGTTGACTGAGCAACGCGCTTCTTGGGACGCTACACTTTATCTAACCCTTGTCGCATTACTGCCAGTTCGAACGGATTGAGAGATCCCCCAGCTGGTACCAGATGCCAGGTGGGGAAAGCAGGGTGCTTATCAACTTATCGGGAGCGTGGGCTATTGTTACTGGCAGGCTTAGTCAGGATTTTGGGGGTCCATATGACGTCTTCACATGGTACAGCATATATGTGCGCTTCTCCCACCGGACTATCTCAAAAAGGGTTAAAAAGGTCGGCCGCTATCTTTGATCTGAGGATTCCTTTCTACTAATTGATATATTGGGTTTGATAATCTGTGATGCTGCATATTTGTGACCTGATATCGAAAATCGTTTTTTTTAGTTCTTGACTGCCAATTTTTCTACATTTTCACTTGTCAGTCCGGATTGATTTTTAACCCTTACTGGCACTTCCTCCGTCGCATCGCTGCATCAGCGTCTCTAAAGGAGCTTCTGCCTTTGTTCTTCCCCTCATTTCACATCGCCAACATGAGTCTCTTCAGCGCCCAACTCTATCCGCATCGCGCCTTGGGCTTCTTCAGTATGTGACATCCGGTGCTGAGTCATCCACATTCTAAAAAGCACAAGCTCCTGATACAGTAACTAACACTGGCCTCCCGCGCCCCACTCCTCCAGCCCTAGGCGCATTCCTCCAAGACATCATTACCCGCATCAAAGCCGAACCCTCCCACTTCCCCAAGCTCAACCTCCTCTATTCCCGCCAAGACCCCATCCACCAGCCCGTGATAATCGAGCTCCCCACCAACGGCCTCCGCCTCCAATTCGACGGCTGCGAACAGCGCCTCCGCCTCATCGAGATCCGCGACTTCTCCAAGAACCATATCTCCTACAACAACGTCGACCTCATCAAGCCGGCTGCCAACGCCAGCGCCGCCGACCTCACCACGATGACCCCCGATGTCGCCAACGGGCCTTCCTTCCGCCACATCTACCACAAGTTCCTCGGTCCCACCTACAACGGCGAGTACATACCCGCCAGCGACGGCAGCGAAGATGGTGTCTACGTCCTCTCGTACCCCGGCGTAGCCTTTACCTTTAAGCTCCCACAGTCCTCGTACTCCCCTAACAAAGATGTCGTCTCGCTGCTCTCGGCAGCCCCGAGCCAAAATGCCCAGTCGATGGCCATCTTCAACGGCAGCTCCTGGGCCGCCGCCCGTGACGTCATCTGGACCGAAGTGCTTCCCAGCCTCAAAGCCAGCACACACCTTCCCCGCAGTAAAGAAGTTGTCCCCGACGAAATCTCCCTTGTGCGTCTGCACGGTGGCGGCAAAGTGCAACTGTTCAAGAAGTGGACGCAGAACTGCATCTGGATCCACCTCGGCGAGACAACGCCGCAAGACCTGGTGGCGGAGCTGGGCCCGCCGAATGCAATTTACCACAAGAATGACCAGCGAATGACGATTCATAAACCGAGAACTGACAGCCACAGTCATGCACGCAGTGGCTTCGACAACGATGATGCGCAATTTAAGGATGCGGTGGACACGGAGCCGTCGGTTTCCGGGTCCGACGGGGTCTATGACGATGTCGTGGGCGACGAGGTGGCGTCAGGGAATATCTCAGGCGAATGTTTTTACAACTACTTTTACCTAGGCTTTGACATCCTGGTCTCGTTGCCCAAGATGCCCTCGCCGGATCCCCCGCGCGATAAGAATGGTCCGGCCGCGCTCCAAGAGAAGCCCATCAAATCCCTAGTCGCCGACCGCCTAGTTGCCACCAAGATCATCCTCCATGGCAACATCCCTGGCTCCTACGAATTCAACCGGCACCGGCGGATCCGCTGGGACATCCCGTACCTCAACTCCCCTTCGCTGCCGCCGGTCAACTCAGAGATGCAATTCGCTGCCATCATGACCCGCATGAAGGAGCGGTGGATCAAGGCGCTGCCTGAGGGGTCGTCTCCCAAGTGGGAGAACGGCATGGTACTGAATCGGGGGTGGGGGGATAGCCCGGGGGATAGCTGCGAATTGCTGGGTGGATGGGAGGAGGATGTGCCGATGGGGCCGAAGGTGGTGGACGAGCGGGATGATTCGACGACGACGTTGTATGGATTGCCGGGGATGGTGTTTGAGGTGTTGAAGAATGGGTATGTGAATATGGTGACGGTGTTTTGATTGGTGGTGGAAGTAATGTTTGTCACGGTTTTTTTTTTTTTGTTTGGTTTGACGTTTTCACGCGGATTTCTGGCCATGATTTCACTATCAGATTACGAATTACGTATATTACAAGCCCTGGCAACAGCATATTATCATCATAATACCAAATTAACACCTTTTTTTAAAGAAAAAAAATCACCATAATCATACAAGTTGCCTACACGTCTCTACAAGCTAATACTCACATCCTCAACCACCCCTCTTCTCTCTCCCAACCCTCTATACCTCATCCCCATTCCGCCCATCGCCATCCCTAACATAGCTCCCACCTCCCCCATCTGCCCCATCCTCGACACCCCCCTCGGACTCCACAAATACACCTCCATCCCCACCGGCTGCCAAACCCTCCCTACTGCATACACCCCCACGACAACAGACACCGCCATAACAATGCCCGCTGCCATCCTCCCCGGCCACCTGGGCGCCCCGTCGGCTGGATCTCTCCGGACCATCTCGCGCCATTCATGCAGATACCAGTTGCCAAGCCAGGGGATTTCCTGAATTACTAAGTGGAGAGATTGGGCAAGGGTATCGGAAAAGGACCGGGTGAATTGGGTGACGGGAACAGGGACGGGAAGGATGGCGTTGGTGGATTCGATGAGCTCGGGGAACTCGCTTTTGATCAGGTCTGCGAGCCAGTGTTGCGGCATGTCGGGAATAGTAAGAAGCCAGATGATACCAAAGGCAAGGCAGCCTTCGCCGGAGAGTCGTCCGTCTTTTTCAAAAAGGATCATGTTATCTCTGATGACGCCTAAGACATCCCTCGCAAAAGCTACCAACCGGATCCCCGCCGCCTGCTCCGGCGACATACTGCCCACAACAGACCTCCGCGTCAACCCCGGCAACCGCCAATCAAATGAACTCGGAACCTTGGCCACTGGCTTCTCGTTATTCCTATATATCTCTGCCTCAGCATCAAGATCCGAAAAGCCCAGTCGCTCCGCTCTGTGCAACGCGGCGCGCCGGAGACGTGGCGGGAGCATCCAGATGAGGGGCCATGGGAGGAGAGAACTGTAGGCGGGCCGGGCGATGGCGGTCCAGTTGGCCATGGAGACGTAGAGGGTGAGGTCTATTAAGGCGGTGGCATGAGAAGAGAGATATGTGGAAAAAGCGGTGGCAGAGGGGGAGGGTGGCGGAAGGTCGGGGGAGATGTGACGGACGATAGCATTGTGGCCGGTGATCCAGACGCCTTCGTGGTGGAGGGCAGGGAGGATGTCTTGAGTAGATATGAGCATTAGATGGGGAAGCAAAGCATTAAGTGAAAATAGCAGGGAAGTACTTACGGGAGGGGGAGACGGAGGGGTCATTGGAAGCGATGATGGACCAGCGGGAGAGGGCATTGCGGGGGACATGTTGGTGGAGGTAGGTGAGAGTTGCTAGGCACTCAGCATCAATGGAGGGAAGGCCGAGGGCCGGACCCCAGATGTGGAGGGTGAACTCGGTGGCCATGAAATGGTGACTGGGCGGTGGGCTACGTTGTGTGTCAGTCAGTGTCCCGTCTACAAGGGAAAAGGTCACATCAAAGTTTTGAGGAAGTTCGGTATACGAGATCGAAACCGGAGCAAGGTCAAAAGGGCCACTAGGTCACGTAGGCCTTGTGGTGTGGGATGCAATTGCCCGATTAGGAATATGGAATGTCATGTAGTGAGGTCTACAAAGAAAAAAAAAAAGATACATAAACATACCTCTTTACACTGGTTAACACGAAAAACTCTTGACTAAAGACACACAAATTAACAAATTAAACAAGAACCCAAAAAAATGTATTTAAAAAAACAAATAAAACAAAATCCGTCGGAACCCCCAGCCTCATGACATCACTTCTCACATCAACCATCACCAAACCTTGAAAACTACAAACTTCCAAGCAACTGCCTCTACAAACCCCAAATATCACATGCCGATAAGATAAGCTCTCTCAAACTCGGGGAAAATTTCCACCCTGGTCGTCTTCTGTAACCCTGGCTGGAATTTTGCCGAACAAACCCTGTTATTATGACGCAAATGCAACCCTATCTGCCATTGAATGCAACCGTGATTTTGTTGAAATAGGTTTTGTCTCTATGTAGTCAGCCATGATTATCTATAGGCAACCGAGTTTGCTGAAAGAGAGACTTTAGAAACAGCAATGGGGTTAGGGATGAGTGGGCCGACATGGCATGGCAGGAGACAAATGCTGTGTCTCAATAGTGCAATGTGTTTTTTCGGCATATAGAAAGTCCGAAAAGGAGGCCGAGATGAACGGGTACAGTAGCGATTGGCAGGGAGTGAGACATTTGGATTTGAGACAAGGTCTACTGTGTATTGTATTGGCTGGGCTGGACTAGACGGGGTGAGTGAGTTTGGCGGTGAGAGTATCGCGCACACGTGTGATTTTTTGTGGACTTTTAGGAATGAGTTCATGAGTATTGGGTTCCATGGAATGGGACAATGTGGTTTGTGGGCTAGCATGCATATGAATGGGTGGTTGTGGATTGTATCTAGAAGTCCGAGGCAGTGTGGCGATGTCTGTCCTGTCTGTTTGTCTATGTATGGTCCTTGTTCATACCAATGACTTCTTTGATATGGAATGTATGAATGCAGGCTGCAGGTAGACGACCAGATATCCGGAATGCGTACTTGTGATGGTTTCCTAGCGTAGACAACTGAGCGAGAACGTAGTGTGATTTACTTACGGAATATCACTCAGTCTCCTCGGCATCTTCTCTTTTCCCCTCCTCCTTTTCCACATGCCATATCTATAATCCTCAACCTTCTTCCTGAGGACCATCAGCTTTTCAAGCCTTGTTCAGGTACTAGAGACATCTAGGGATGTAGATAATCTTAACCCTTTGAAAGACTAAAATCTCCACATGATCAACATTGTAAACTTCATAACCACATAGAAAAGATCATGAGGTCTTATTTCCAAGAAGGTATGACTTCCAAACACGTCGCGGTGAAAAAAAGACGCTTTAACTCCAGGTTCATCTCTCAGCCCTTCTCTCGTTGCGCTGGTATATTGGCAGGTGCTAGGAAACAGAAATAGCCGAGAGTGTTGTGTTAGTTTAATTAGAGGGTTTTGGTGGAGAGATTAGTGGCTGCTTGGGAGATGATTAATCAAGGGAAATCAAACAGAGATTGAAGGTTCATGCTGATGACCAGGGGAAGACAAGTGACTCAAACACTAAGCCAGACACACAATTACAAAGACATTGGAGATCACATTGAAGGAAACAGGCAAAAAAGTGAAATTGAAAATCAGGCTGAAGCCAATATCAATTGTTCAATTGTATCAAAAGCCAAGAAAAAACGCCGAGTACATAAGATTCCATACTCTCCTAGATATCGTAAAAAAGCATGACTGTACATGCATATCCCACCGCCAAACTCTAGTAAAAAATAACCCAAGCCAAAAAAAAAAAAAAGCCAAAACCTCTTGATCACCAAAGATTAAAATAATAAAATGTGAAAATGCGAAATAGAAACGCCGAGATAATCCATGCCGAGTGTCGCTCTCTTATTGATACACAGCCTCCCGGAATCCAGAGACCCAAGAGGCTAAAAGATAAGGTTTGCAAAAGAGAGTATAGAGTTAGTTGGTTGCTGAGAGGGCTCTGTTCCGCTTGAGGCAGACAGATGAGTGAGAAATGAGAGAAAGTAGTTAGGAAAGTCGTAATCCAATGAGTAAAAGAGAATTAAAGTATAGTGGTAAAAAGATGTGAGGACTGGATGAGATGTCACTCAACAAGAGTCCTGCTCGAGAAAGAGTGTGTTTTCATAGAAGGTCGTCAAGGAACGGAAGAGGAATGCGGAGGACCGGAGTAAAATATCCGGATGCGATGCGGGCACTCTTAGACCATGGTCGGCAGAGGAGGGAGGGGACGGCTGGGAGGAGGGCCGGGGCAAGGAGGGAGTTGCGAGGGGCGCTGCTCCATGTAGGAGATGGCGAAGTTGTAGAGATTGGAAGACATTGTGAGGGTTGTTATGTGAATGTGTTTAGAGCAGATGGAAGTTTAATATAATAAAAGAAAAGACTGAGAAGTGTTTATCTTTCAAAGTGATAATTGTAGAATAAGTAATTGCTTGGTTGGTTGGTTGGTTGGTTGGTTGTTTGTTTGTTGATGTTGATGATGGTGAACAAAGTAATGGCGACTTCAAGAAGAGGGGAGAGTCGATGTCTTTATAAGTCGAGATGGAAGCTGGTGACAAGCTAACAAACCAACAAAACACATGGCCGCACCGTTCAGTCTCGTCATCGCTGTTGAAGACTAAGAAAAAAATTCAAAAGTAAAATAAAATTAATTAACAATTGATAAAATTCAGATTAAATAATTGAATTTTTGCGAGTGATAAAATAACGTATTAAATCTATTTTACAGAAATAAAAAACTTGAAACAGTAAAGTCTACCATTTTATCAACTCAGCTTCATAAGACAAAAAAAAAAGTCCCCGCTTTTGTGCACACTGACTACAAATGCAAGCCGTTATTCACGCAGAAAGAAAAATATACCTTCATCCACCATAAAAATTCGCTAGCCGCCCAATGTACCCAGCCGCCCACAAAACCTGAAACCTGCACAAAAAAAATCGACTCAAAAAGCTCAA
Organism: Ambrosiella cleistominuta; assembly: GCA_017139545.1. Classification (NCBI taxonomy): domain Eukaryota; kingdom Fungi; phylum Ascomycota; class Sordariomycetes; order Microascales; family Ceratocystidaceae; genus Ambrosiella; species Ambrosiella cleistominuta. The sequence continues at coordinate 3,570 of JABFIG010000235.1, read as the reverse complement.
TTGCCGTTGTGTTTGTCCTCCTCACGCCCAGCTCTTTCTAGCTTCTCTCAACTGTAACTGATTAAATTTTACTGTTCATTTGTCTTTCTGAAAGCTCGCTGTTTGAGGATATCGAAGAATCTTTCCCAGAAGATGCAGTCGAGACAATGCTGACGACATCTTTTGTTCACAGCCAAGAATTGATGATTTTTATTTTATTTCCATTGTTATATATCAGTCATAGTAAAGAGTATCGGCTGTTATCAACGAGTAGTTAAATCATGGTATTGGAATTAGCGCTAATAGCCAATCTGCTTAGCAATCATATCATGGTTACATATGTAAGATGTCCACGGCTTTAACAGTCAGCTGTGATTACTCCCCAATGATATCATCAGCCCATTCACATCGATCCCGATCTGTAGCCAGTCTCCACACTTAAAATTTCGATAAATAAATAATTCCCTACTTAAACCCCACACAACGAATGGCGGTAACTATTACCATGGCTTGTCAACGACAGTGTAAATACGAAGTGTACCTGATATCACCATTCATGCTTCGTCCCCACTAGTCCATGCCACCAGTACCGCTTCGTATATATCGCCATTGCTTTTAGAGATATACTGTTTTTAATGTTTTTTTTTGTATTTGAGACTATTGTATGAATGGGCGTTTGCTAGAGTTAGGTAGATTTTATCATACTTGATTAACCGCCAAAAACTAATAATCCAAAAAAGAAACTAAAGCTGTTGAATAAACATCGTTAGATTTCATTGTCTTTATAATTTTCATTCCAGTTCGGTCTCCAGCCTTGCTCTAAACCAACAAAAGCAACAATTACAATTCCTTTGATCATCATTACATTGCCAAAACCCAACCGTTCCCAACCTCCAACCCTAAGAGAGAGAAAGAGAGAGAGGCTTTTGCCCCGTGACTGAAATTCATGGAGATCGACAATACAAGCTTGATTTATTGTTATTTCTTTTCAGGCAAGGTAGGGCAGGGCAAAAGCAAAAGCAACCTTAAACCACCATCTGCACCAAGTAAACAAGTATCTATTCTCATCTCTTGCGATCTGACAGAAAATCAGCCCAGTCTACCTGCTTACTAAATAGACTTATTAACGCTGCCAGTAACACCCATTGGTATTGTTTGTCTCACTTGACGTCAATGAACATCAGTTTCTATTTATTTTTTCATCGAAAAAAGTCTCCGGGCAAGACCCAGGATTCTTGTCAGTACTTTGAGTGACTTGTTTCTGTAAGACTCGTGCATACTCTAAAAAAAAAAAAAAAAAGTGATGTATTGTGTTTCCTATCACGATGACAGAATCTTTGAGACCACTGCAAGTTCCTAGGTTCCGAGGATTGATTTAAAAAAAAAAAAAACATAAATATATAGCGTTGTGATGAAGTAATTGTAGGTAAATAGCCCTGCGGTCAACTGGGAAATACATAAAAAGATACGCTGGAACAGGGCACAGTTATGGAATTAACAGGGTGGATTGGATGAGTGATGGTGATTGCATGGGAATTGTTAATTTGTTGTGTACAGGTATACAGCCCGTTGCCTCTTTTTTGCATTCATAAAGTCGAACATGATTCATGTAAATATCACCGACAGCATCTCCATGTCTTGAGAGACAGCAACAATCCTTTTTGTAATTGTGGTAACCATAATCATCATCATCTGTAACACTTCAAATCTATTCTCATCAGCTGCAACGACGATCCCCACTGTAACTCGGCGATCAGGTACCCGGAATTCAAAACTTCACACTCTCGCACGCCCCACCCACTGGCATCGATATCAGACTTGTTCGCCAAACCGACAGTACCTGCATATTGATCAAAGAAAAAACTTGATACGGCCAATGCCTGTGATAATGCCATTGCCTAAGCGAGTGATAAAGACAGCATTATAGAAAAATCAAGTAAATCTCCGTCAATATTGCCATACCGACTGCATACCTCTTCAATGTTTCAATGTTTCTGACGGCTGTTAGTGACAGATTGGCTGTATTTTTTCTAATCTTGTTGATTGTGCGCGTTTCGCGGTTACTGCTTTGTGATATGTTCTGTCAAAGATGAAAATAGACCCGCCGTCCATCACACCTGTCCATTTCGCCATTGTTCACTTACCCATCACCATCACCATCACCATCACCAACAACTGACAAATTCTTAAAATATTTCCAATAATAGATATTTGAAATCGACATCTGTACATCTCCACAAAAGAACACCTATAAAGTCACCGCTTCTAAATCCAAATGTTGATTTCCCTCTCTTTCGAGACTCTCAGACCTTGCACCGTTCGTCCAAAGTCCTCCCCCTCGTCCACGATTGATGGCAGCTGAGATGATGATTCTCTCTCTCCAATATTTCTTCCAGTGTTTGCGAAAAGATGACCAAAGGCTAGCTCGCTTACAAATAAAAGAGAGTAACCTTGGGCGTAAATCAGTACTTGTCTGGGGTTAATCTCAGATAATCTCAGTTTTGTCAAGACAAACTTCTGTCTTCCAGTGTTTATCTTATCAATTGATTTTGCCTTTGAGTTTGACTTGCCTTTTCTGAATAAGTGAAAAAGTAGTTATATGTATGTAGGCCCTTTGGTGTAGGCTCTTTGGGTTCGTGAGTTTGGATCTAGTATTGAGCCCTTGCAGAGATTTACATCACTCCATTGCTTGATATACAGCCACCAATCTTTTTTTTCCCCAACAGCTTGCTCGAAAAACCACACTTTGAGATCAAGTGAATCTCGTTGCTGATTGGCTGGTGATACGATGCGAAACCACCCGGTTAGCACTAGTCACTGCAGCCCGCAGTCAGCAACAAGGCCACCTCCATTGCAGAAACATTCAATATCATTCCATGTAATCCATAAATACATATTCACCAGAAAAGAATGAATACTCCCCATTCGTCAGAAAGCGACCTTCCGAACGTCCCAGAAGCAGTGACCTCTTCATGTGTCAGTCAATACCTGGCAGGACAGATGTGTACAGATTGATGTGTGTCCACTTCCATTTACATGTGCATTTATTTGGGTGACATTGGGCAGTGACAAGTGGCTTTCATGTTTTCTCTTTTTGCAGACATTATTTTCCGATATGAACAGAGGCTGCGTTGTGCTGCATGAATTGCAATTTATCGTGAAAAGTTGTCTGATATGATGAGTTTGCCCTGTCGTTATGGCCAGGTTCACGGCATTGATTCATCAATGTGCCACTATGTAGCGGCTTAATATGTATTTACACTAGGCTTGAACAAGATTAGGAATCTGTCTTGGCCAATATAGACTAAACCTGTCACATTATTGACCAGCCACAACCAATCTAATGATTGTGATGATGCTGATGTACTGGGTCTTTCATATATTTACAAGCCAACCAAACATGTCTCAATTTCTCCATTTACGAACCCTCCACGCCGCAAACCCACATGTTTCTCATTTTCCACACACACACACACACAATATACAAGGCCTCTCCGCCTCACTTCACCATCCCATCCACATCCCAGAATCTCCCACCAACTCTCTCACAATAAGCACGGTCCCCATTTCTCAAAAAAAAAAAAAAAAAAA